>ML865965.1:33698-48530 GCA_009831015.1 Picea engelmannii | reverse complement strand
GTTACTAGAGTGCTACAATGGTAGGGCTATAGTATCTACTTCAAATATGTTCCTTTCAAGAAATTTTAACACATGGAAGATTATAGGGAAAAATATAGTAACATATTTCTTTCCCCTAGGGTTTCAAGCTAACAATTTCATAATCTTAGACATGAAAAAAGTAAAAATAACCATAAGCATTCATTCAAAATAAGGAAATGCATATTTTCCACTTACTTCACAAAGAATAATCAAGCAAATCACCCTAGTTGAAGATCCTCCACATGAAAATAGTCAAAATACACCAAAAATTGCATCCTTCAAGAAGTGCTCACCACTAGTTTCAGCCAAGAACACTTAAGGAAGGATGAATTTCAGACCTTTATTTGAGTTATGAATCCATCATGAAAAAATACAAGAGTTTTATCTCTTATTTATATAATGACAATGACCTTTAATTGTCTTTTAGGTCACAAAAGGCCAACATGGCCAGTTTACATCAAAATCCACTTTTTATATAAAATTAACAATTCAAAAACCTAATTTCACTTTAGGGATGACGTCATTCCCCTATTAGGGTGACGTTAGGCCCCATCATGGAACGCTAGGCCTCAAATGTGAAACACTAGGCCTCAAAATCTTTCGCATGTGCCAACTAGCACCAAAACATCCTCATGCCAAACCCTAATTGATGACGTCAAGGGTCAATATGATGACGTCAGGGGCCTTCAAGGGCCAATGTCATGGTGGAAGGGAAACACCCCCTAGGTCTAGGCCTACCAGAGTGTGTCGGGGGAAACATCGTTCTTCTTTCCTGGTGCCATCCTTTGTTGTCTCTCTACCCCTGGTTGGGGTCACAACATCCATTTGGTGGGATTTTAACCCCATGGAGGTTTGAGCTAATCATCTCCCCATATGTACATGTCCACCGGGCATGGTCCTGCAGTAGAAACAAGTATTCCCTCCATGGGATCATAAGTCACAGGGATCATAGCAATGTCAATCACATCCAATAATCAAATTACCCAAACATGTGCATCAAACCCCCCTTTACCGAGACAAATGCTCAAAGGCATTATGCAGTTTAACAATCCAGGTTTAGAGAGGGTCTCAAGATGCCCTATTGGGATAATCCTCCTCAAGTTTTGGGTGTTTCCCAGATGAAGACCAATATAAGTCATGTAAGTGTATGAAATGGTGTAGGGAAATGTTTGGGCAAGGGGTGCAGTGATAACAAGGAAATGTAGGTCTTGCATATGGGTGCCTTTGTAGAGGGCAAGATGCACCTTGTCATGGATGTCATTGTTTCCTAGCCCATTCAATTCATTTTATTCTTTGTCTTATCGCTTTTTATTTTCAAGAGAATAGTTGGGGGACACTGTCCTCACGTGGTGACTAGTGGTGAAAACTTTACCCACAAACACTTCACGAAAATGAGAAGGTTGGTTCGTGATGAGACCCCCTTTCTCTTGTATAAGCCACCAAGAGCCACTACCCTGGTTTGGTGACCATATATACGGTAGTTTCATACTGCTACATGCCCATGGACCTAATAGGTCGGCTCATGATGAGACCTCCTATCCACCAACTAGACCTTGAGTTTTATTTTATCTTACGGGTCCCCTTTTCTTACTGAGAAGCCTTTTATTGCTTTCTCAGGAATCCCTGGGTGAAGAATCTCAAGGTTTCATTTTGGATTTTAACTTTTTTCGACTAATTTTACCCTCTGGGCCTTTATCCCCTTCTTCCCACGAGGCAAGGTACAACCCTTACTAGTGTAGCAAACCCAATGCCCGAACCAAGGTAGGGGAAGATGAGAGGGACAATGATGAAAAGTGGTAAGTATGGAAGGAATGGATGATGACCTTTCATAGACCCATCTAGTAGAAACTCTTCCCTAAGGGAACCAACTTACTAGGGCACTATGTCACCCCCCCAGGTATCAACAAGTTAAAGATCATAATTTCCAAGTAAATGTTATGAAACAAAGGAGAGTTTAGTGCAACATATTCAAATGCTTTGAAAATAAGAGTGACACATACCATGATACCCAGACTCATTACCTCATGGAGAAAGACCCACTGCTACTTCAGAATCAGTACGGTGGGATGGATGTTGTTGCTGCTGATAGATAGGATGCACTGAAGAAAATATGGGCCCTTAGGGGCCAAGCTTAAGTTGGATGGCTCTCGGTACTCCATTTCTAGGACCTATGGGCCTCGAGACATAATCTCCTTAGTTATCCCTAGGATAGGTGATAACAGGGTTGGCATCAAGGCCTTCTCCAAGGCATCAAATGATTTTTATGCTTGGTCGTCCCATACAAAAGGCACACCTTTCTTCAACAAGAGCATAAATCCTTTTGTTATATCTGCATAACTGACATGAACATATGCAAAAAGTTTTCCTTCCCTTGCAAACTTTTAAGTTAGTCGATGTTACGAGGAGGATGTAATTGAAGAATCACCTCAATTGTCAAGGGATCAACCATGATCTTGTACTTGGACATGATGAAGCCTAATAATCACCCAGAAACCATGCAAAAGATGCACTTATGCAAGTTCAAATGTATATTATAGTAACGACATTGAGTAAAAATTCCCTACAGGTGACTAGGATGATCTTCACGCCGCTTAGACAAATCAACCAAATAATCTAAGTATTCCTCTACAATATATTTGATGTCATGAAAAGTATATGACGTGGCCCACTGGAAAGTGGCCCCAACATTTTTTAAGGCCAAATGGAAACTTCCAATAAGAAAATGTACCCCAAGGACAAATGAAGCTAGTCTTGTGTTGATCTGAACTGATTATAGCCAAAGAAGCCATCCATGAATGAGAAGATCTCACTTCCAACACATTCATCGATAATCTGATCAATGAATTGGGTAGGATAATTATCCTTAGGACAAGCCTTGTTTAAATCTCTATAATCAATGCATACCTTGATTCTGCCCTATTTCTTAGCGACCAAAACAAGATCGGATGCCCATTTAGTCAAGGGAACTAGATAGATAAAGTCAAGGAAAATAACATTTTTAACCTTCACATTGACGGAAACAACTTTCTTTGGATTCACTGGCCAGAGATTTTGTTGAACAGGCTTGGCTCTGTCATACGTTTTTATCTCACGTTCGACAATCTTAAAGTTAATACCATGCATTTCTTCATATGACCAAGCAAATATGTTGCATACTTTTTTGAGTAGGGAAGTATAAAGTTTAATCACTCGAGGGGAACAATTTTCACTTATCAAGATCTGTTCCATGACACCTAGCTTCACTAAAATTTCAATAGGTATGGCCTTTGAGATGTTTTCCAAATTCCTTTTTGAAAACACATCATGTGTCATAATGGGAGATTGGTACCACTAAATATCATCAGTGTAATCAAGGATTTTTTACGTCATCCTCCAACCATTCCAAATTGGGAAGAAATGACAGATGATGGTGCATGTCATCCCATGACCTATCAACTAAAGTTGTGGCTTCCATTATGACCTCATCTAAAGGAATCTCGATATCTAGGAATTCATGTGGGATGAGGAGTGACAACCCATGTAAGAATGGAATACTAATCAAATTCCACATCATGTTGGAGATTCCAATCAAGGTGTCAGTAGATGTTGATTGGATCACCTAATGAGCAATCTCAACTGCTATGAGTGTCATTTGAGCTCTGTAAGATTCTACTTTCGCAGGACTTGGTACCACCCAAGGATCAAAGGTATGAGGGATCCACTATTAATGGAAGAGATCATATTAACTTGTGCCACATTATATGAATGAGGTGGTAGGAAGGGTAAATGTACCCATCAAGGAGAAATATTTGAAAATCTCGATGCCAACACTATGATATGCACTTCTGGGATCATTGACAAAGGGCACATTAGAGCCTGCATTGGTATGAAGGTCAGACATGCAGTATGCAAGTTGATCAATGGTCACAATTCACTTTTGAAGAGGAAAATGAATGACTTTAAATACCAATGAGACTACAGTCGCCATCCCACAAAACCAAGTACACTTGAGTAGAAGGTTGTATTTTAGAGGGGCATCAACCACTTCAACTTCCACTGAAACAATCTTACTACCTAACTCTATGAGAAATGTGGTAAGGATCCCATGAGACTAGAACATATGTCCATCAAACGCCACGAGCATGGTGTTAGGTGGATTGAGCTTTGGAGAGTCGATAACTCTCCAACATGACATGGACATGATACAAGTGGAGGCTTCTTCATCAACAACCGTTCAAAAGATAGTTTTCCCTCGGGATATTACTTGAATCTGAAAAGCAATTTGGTGGGAGATCATATGCCAAATTTGGTCCAAACCAAACATAATCATATTGGAATCAAAAGGATACACCCCACCATGGTTGATAACAATTCCTTACATTTCATTGGACATCTTTGCAAAACTTCGAGAGTAGACATGGCACATGGTGTCTAAGCCAAATCCTCTACAATATTGTAGTTGTGGGCAGCTCATGCATTAGGATTATGTGTTGTTATTTGAAGAACACCCTCTGGTGGGTGAAACACAATATCAAGTGGTGGATTTTATATCTAGAGAGGACCACCAGGTTGGGAAGAGGGCACTTGATCTTGATTCAAAGGACCAACCTCAGGATTCTCGTAATTACGATCTTGAGTTTGTAAAGACATTGTCTAGTCACACATAAACACAATCACTCAAGGATTACCTCCTTCACTGAGAGGTACCTACCATGCCCCCTTGTGAAGGGGCAATATTTGAGGCAACCATTTATTTCTATTGGGGACGAAATGGATTGGTCAATAAGGTAGGTTGTTGGGAAGCTTTCTGTTGGGAAAAATATTGATGTATCTCATCCATTTTTGGGCACTAGTGAGTAAGATGATTGTCCCCACAAATCTAGTAAGGATTTTTCTTCTTTTTCTCTTTCATGCCTCCACCAACATTGTTTTGGGCTTATCGAGTCCCCTGTTCATTGAAAATTTTCTTCTTATTATTTTTCTTCCCTCCAGGTTGCTAAGGATTCCTTGGTTGCCTGGACTGCACCAAATTCACCTCGGAGGTTTGAACGAGGACCGTAGAAGTTTGAGTGGTTGGTGCAACAAATGGTGGGTTTGATAAAATATTCAATTGACCCAACTATCCAGTAAAATATCCCACATATACACTGGAAACATAACCCACCACACCATCGACATGGGGTCTTGGGTTTGACTTATGAGGATCTGTCGACGTCCTTGTAGCATGCAGAATGATATCGTATAAAGTGCCAGACTGAGAGTAGATTAAATCTAAATGTTGGAAATGTAATATGGGTTGCTCCTCAGTCATTTCCCCTGACATAGCAACATCCTTGGCTATGGGAGGTAACAAATACTTAGTGAACCAATTTGCAAGGAGTTGGTTGGTCAAAAATCATGGCCCTAATAATCCTAAAATGCCGCCTACACTCGTGAATGTGATTAGAAATGTGGGTGGAGGTATTCTCACGCAAAGACATCAAAATCTTTGTCGTAATCTCGTACCTAACTAGAAATTAAAAATGTGATAAAAACGCCATGGCTAAGGTATTAAAGTTGTTGTAGGAAGTGCCCTTAAGCTCAATGTACCATTTCACGACACTTCTAGTCAAGTTTCTTTGGAAAAGATGTAGTCGAATACTATCATCCATTAATGAGTTAGATGAGCACCATAGATGATAAGTCATTATGTGTGTTGAGGGGTCTTCTCCCAGCCTTTTGTCGAACTTTGCTATGTCGGATGGAAATTTAACATGAATGGTTAGCCATAACGAGTTATGAAAGATGGGCTCATTTGTCAAATGTGACAAGTCTGGCAAGTCTTATGTAACCAAGAAAGGAAACTACGTGTTAGCAAATGGGTTCTGCTAAAAATATGAAAAGTCTTGCAAACTCGATGGACCTTGAGGTCCCCACATATGATTCCCAACAAGATTGTTTCCCCCATGTTGATTTTCCCCAGGGACATAAGAACTCCCGAAAGGATTACTACCCCAAGAACCGTGAATTACCCCAGGGGGATTGTCCCTGGGGATATAGGTATGCCCAAAAGGATTACTACTTCCAGGCTTATGTGTCCTACCAAGAGGATGGCTACCCCAAGGGATGTTATACCCCCTGGAAACATTTCTACCGCTAGTATGACTAGGAGCATCCCCAAACCCACTATGGGCATTCTAACCAAAAGGAAATCCAGTATTTTCCATCATCATGATGCCTATTGGGATACCAAAAGTAGATGTAAATCCACCTCCAGCGTTAGAACCAAGGATTCCTCCCACCAAACATAAATCTGAATGTGGGCATAAAGACTGACATGATGGGTGTGCTTACACTAGGTACACTCATGGAAGGAAATGAAGTTACCGATGGCATTCCCCAAATGGAGAAACCCGATGTACTAGGCATGGATAGAGTAGGACCTATGGCATTGATAGATTGCAAGGAGGATATCACTGAGGTGAATCTTGTGACATTCAGTGATAAATTTGAGGGCTCGCCCATACTCGATGAAACACTCATGCCTAAAATCTTGTGAGGGTCATTAATGAATGAAAAAGACTCACTAAAATGTCCTCTTACTACAAAGAGTACGTGATTAAAAGGACCGATCAAACGAGGGTTGAAGTTTGGTGGGAGGAATTTCGTCAACCACTTCAATCTCTACACTCTCACTCTCCTTAGAACCTGGAAAATTCATCTCTGGATCTACAGGCTCTACGTCATTCGCGATGGACAACAACCTTCTCCTAACAAGTGGATATTCTTCCTCCTCAAGAGAAAGTCTCCATTGTCTACATCAGCCATGATGAATAAATGTGTTATAACAATGAACAATAATCAACATAGGACTGACTAGATACAATACCAAAGAGCACACTCCTAGCAAATATAGGTTATCAATAGGAAAACCAGTGGATAAAGAGGCCTTCTGAAAACCTACCCTTGGGGGATGTCAAGTCCCCAAAACCTAGCTAGTGAAGGTCTGAGAGACGATTACAATAACCCACATGCACAACTCTTATTGGTGCAAGTACCCTTGTGAAGAAGGGCACCCTCTAGGGGAACTAAAACAAAGGTTTGACACTTGCCTCAAGTACCACAGGTACTTCCCACCCATAGTCACCTTGTATAGATGCCCTAGGAATGACCACTAAGGATACCACTTCACAATTGGTGACCAGGGAGAATAATCACATGTTAGGACCACACGTATGGGTAGGGAAACTAAGCTCAAAGCGTCAACAAGCGTTTTCCCACATTGAGGCTTGACACTTATGAAACCTTCATACATGTAGTAGTCCACATAAACCAAAACAAGTAGAGAGGGGATATCACCCCCACTTTCTCTAGTGTGACCTCATTCCTGACTCCTGTTTTAGAGGAGCTTTCCAAACAAGTGCTCCTTTATACTAATGGATTTATCTCTTGTTAGTGACTCCTAGTTTTAGTTTTAATGGCCTTGGAGAATTTGCTCTCCAAACCTACACCAAGGCCCTAAATCCTAGTCTAATGTTGGTTTGCCAGAAAGGAAGGAATCTACTGAATTTTAAATTAAGCACTTTTCTTCTTAAGATATTGATTACTTAGAGGCAATGCAATGAAAATTTAGTGGTGTTTTATGACACTTTCCAATCCAAAAGAAAACAAGAGGATATATGCAAAATAATGCACTTTTTATTTCGATGAATGTTATCTAAAGGAAATGAGAGATCTTTTTCACTTTCATCTTTTGATAACCAAAAACAACAACCTTGCACACTCTCATTAACCATACAAAAACAATCAAAAGTTCTCTTATAATCCCTAACAACAAGCTTAACTCACTAATGCAGTCTTCAAAAAGGCAGTCAAATGCTCTACCCTATCGCACTTATGAAATGCAAAACTCTTCTTAGTCTAATAAAGAAAACGAGATGTAAATAAAACCAACAAAACAAAAATTTCAGGGTTGTATGATATTGGTAGTGATGCTAACAAGCACACCCCAAAGTCTATACGTGAAGCAAAAACCCAAAACTTCACCAAAAAACTAGTAATGGTATGAAAAATATCCAAGCAGAAACACAAACTGAATGCAAAAGGATCTTCAACACACTGCCAGACCTGAAAATACCCGCTATAGGTGTTTCCCAGGTCACTACTCGCTAGGCAACAAACTCAAGCAAACAAAAAGATAAAAATGCACTCTACACCTCAAATCCACTTGAAAAATCAAACAACAAATGAGGGGCCTATCAAGGGGTCATATCAATTCCTACAGATCGCTGACCATCTCACCAACCTGTCCCAGAAACAGATTTGAGAGAGAAACAACTCAAAAACCAAAAAAACCACCTACAATAGGTTATCACGCCCTGTTAGTAGTGCAAGATGCGACCGATAGGGAGGAGGTCACATCCTATTAGTGAAGCAAGGTGCAATCGATCACTCTAGTTCTCAAAGACCAAGCACAATCATGTAGGAAACTTAGGAAAAAATCCTATATCTGATGGATTTGACCACCCAATGAGTGATGAGGAAGGTGAATAAGCTACATACAACTTTCAGAAACAAAAAAGAGGAAGGAAATTCCAAATCTAAGGAAGAATTACATATTCTTCCTTAGTGGAGTCGTCAATTCTATTATAGATAAATCCCCTATATGGATAGTTGATCTATCCCTTAGATATACCTGTGATCTGAGATAGATTGCATGATAGACAATAGTATGGTTCTCCTCTAGATATACTAGATTTTATCCTAAATTATGTTATGAGAAGGAAAGGGAATAGTTCAAACTTGGTTCCCAATGGTTGTCCATGTGTATTCCTGGTTGATGCAACTCTATAAATCTTGTTCCAGCTCCTACCATCCACTTCTTGCACACAAGAGAACAAAAAATACCAATCTCAAACCTTCAAGCACTAGGAATTTCAAATGTATGCGATCTAACCTGATTTACTTAAGAAAATTTAGATCTACCATTCACTAGCATGCATGATTGAAAACAACAATAATGGAAGGGGGAAACCATATAGATCTAAATTAATGTGGAGAACATAGTACATCAATCAAGTTTTACCTTGAGTCATGATTGAAGCATCTCCTAAATCCTCGCTCCATCTGCTCTTTAGCCCTCACACAAGCAAGGCCAACCCGATATGAAGACTGAATTGTAGAAGAGCTCCTTTGAAACTCGACAACATAAGTTTTCTTTTCAATTCTTCCTCCATTTATCCCTTGGAATGCCTTCCTTTTATAGATTAATGCAGGAGGATAGGGGATGCTGCTATATCACTAGAACTTAATGAACTATGAGTCTAGTACGAGTTCCTAAATTCCTCGTGCAAGATCAACAACTCACCTAGCGTCGATCTCCTTGCAACTCATAAAATCTAGAAGGTGACAGGGGAAATCACAGGCTACCAATAATGCAACTAACGATTGGTCACACCTTGCCAATGGTGCAACATGTGATCAGTCACGCCTTACTAGGAATGCAAGGCACGACCTCCTCAAAATATGATAAATCCAAGGCAGAAGAGTGTATCTCAACATTAGTAGGTCCTCCATGTGTCTCTAGGGTGGAAATTAGAGATATAACAAAGTCCTTATTTGGGAAAACCTTATGGGTGAATTTTACCAGTTACATGGTGGATTTAAAGAAGAAAATGGAATATTTCCAAGGGATTATTGTGGGATAGCATCATCTTCTTTATGAGGTAAATAATCGTAATATCTACTGCAGTTTTTTATTATAATATTTACATAGATTCAACCCTTATCTTGGCAATGTGATTACATGGAGGATTGGTGGGAAATGATAGCCGATCATTCTCAAAACCTCTAACTTTTAAGGATGCGGCTCAAAATAAGTCATATAATTCAACCACTCCAAATCATCCTATATCTTCTATGTATATTGTGGAGAAACCCAAGAGGTACCCAAATTGGAGGTATCAGAGCTGGAGGTTATACTTTTGCCTTATTTTTACCAATCTTCAATGGTAATTTCCAGATTCAATGGTTTATGGCCTTCTACTTTATATTTGTACCAATGGATTTCTTTGACGTGGATAAAGCATTGTGAAGTATATCTCTTCTTTAAAGGTTTCGATTGTCAAGTTTGAAAATACAATTGATTATCAAAGAGTTTTAGATGAGGATCTCTAGTTTTGGGGTAGAATGGGTTGTTTTGTTACCCCTTGGTTCCCTAATTTTCATCCTTCCACCATGTCTATTACAAAGTTCCTAGTTTGGGTTTGAATCCCAAATTTGCCTCATTATTTTTGGCACTTAACAGTTATTAAGTCTATTGGCAACACTTTGGGAAACTACATCTAAACATATCTAGATCATATTAAACTGGGTCTTTTTACATATTCATGAATATGTGTTGAGATTGACATCAAACAAGGCCTACCATATAAGATATTATTATAATAGGATAATTTTCAATGGGTTTAGACTTTAGATTATGGGAATATGGAAATTTGGTGTCAGCTTTGTCAATAACCAAGGCATTTCCAGGTTTCTTGTCCTCATACACCCTCCTCTTCAAAAAGGAATAAAGGACACTGACCTACACTAAAAATATGGCAAGAATGTGATCCACTAGACATTACTATATTTGGGGTTGAAATTCAACATTTGAATACACGTTTCTTGAAAAATAGATTTTAATGTCAAAAATCAGTGAAAATTTGTGAAAATTGTCTTATTTTTGGTCATTTACCCGATAGATGTCACTTATCCGACATCATGACACGAATGTGAGTTAATTATCATTACTAGTATCAAATAGCCAACATGACTTGTGAAACATCAAATTTGGCTTCGTATTTTTTTTATAGTCGGCTAGTGTTGATTAATCAACGTTTTGGAGTGCATGGGGGTCAAATAAGTATTAATATTGGTCTTGGAGTGTTCACTAGGGGAAAGTGCATGTTGGTGGGCCTAGGAATATCAACAATAATGCTACTACCTCCTTGGATTGTTACTTTACTTGTCAACCCGGGGTTTGTACAAACTTAAGAGGTGTTGTGAAAAGTATATGCAGAATGCACTGATAACAGTCTAGGTCTGAGATTGATCAGGGGCTAATGCAAGAAACTTATGCATGAATCTGAATTACAGAAAAGACTTTAAGCTACTTTCATGAATAAAATCACGTCAACTTGAAAGAACGACCGATCTATATTCAGTAAAACAGATCTAGTCTATTGGTATGGAAGAAAGCACACTGAGCTATGAAGAGAATACACTGATTATAAAGCATGGAAACTAATTTTACTTCATGACATAAAATTGCATCAAAGAAAACGAACTATTCCATTAACCAAATTATGCCTAACCCATGAGCCATTATCAAGCCATGTGTTATCTTATTGTCTACTGTTAATCTCATGAAAATATGAACGAGAAAATTAAGAATCTTGAGCTAAAACAATCCTACATGAAGTTTCTACAGGAACTGTAACAGTTCAAAAGGAACTGTAATAGTCCAACAGGAAACTCCTATAGGATGCCAAAAAGAGTCCTAAGAATTTGGCAGAACTCTTCCAAAGCATTGACAAAGCTAGACTAAAATATAAGGAGATGTAACTGATGTTTTTATCCTTGAGAAGATACCCTTGAGCATCCCAATAGGCTTCCAACCCTTTCTACAGGAGACCAGTTGAAGCTAACAATTACAACAACCTAACAAAATTCAGAAATTACTATGCATGGCTATCTAATTTTTCAAAAGAAATAAAAGACTAACTGATAGCACACTAACATGTAAGAAAGAGAAATTACAATAAGGTCCTTGATCCCTCTTGAGTGGGCCCTACCCAAGAAGCACAAGGAACCTTGAGGAAACTCTAATAAGATAAGAACAAATACATCTTTATTTCATCAAAACCAGTAGTACATGAAGAGCAGAGCTCCAAGTCTTTAGCAAAAGATTTCTTAACAAAACTTAACCCAATATTTAGAATTTGGCTGCCTCTTCTCCCTATGATAGAGGCCTATTTATACACTTTAGAACTCGACCTCTTCCCTTGGATTGAGGAGGAAATAGGGGAACAACATATCTTGGTCAATCTCCTATGATTTCCGAACCTCTGCTCGCAAGGAGTAGTCATTAGTAAACTAGCAACACTCTAGAGGTAGGTGGGGGACAAGGTCCCTGGATAGGGTCCTTGAGCCCTCTTGAGTGGGATCAAACCAAGAAGCACAAGGAACCTTTAGGAAAATCTAATAAGATAAGAACATATACATCTTTATTTCATCAAAACTAGTAGTACATCAAGAGCAGAGCTCCAAGTCTTCAGCAAAATCTTTCTTAACAAAAATTAACACAATATTTAGAATTGTGGTTGCCTCTTCTCCCTATGCTAGATGCCTATTTATACACTTTAGAACTCGACTTTTTCCCTTGTATTGAGGAGGAAATAGGGGAACAACATATCTTGGTCTATATCCTATGATTTTCGAACCTTTGCTTGTAAGGAGCAATCGTTAGTAAACTAGGATTGCTCTAGAGGTAGGTGGGGGACAAGGTCCCTTGATTCTTGGAATCTTCCTTTCCTTAAGGGGTTCAACTTGCTTGATTGATGCTACACACATTATTTATCATAGAAATTAGATTAAAAAAAAGGTACTATACACATTAACTTCCACCTTAAAAACTATTCAATTAAGTAACACACAAAAGTACCCATGACTACTATTAAACATGGTCAAATAAAAACAACTATTAGTCATATCCTGGTGAAAATGTGTCTATTATTGGCCTTTTAGATAGGAAATATTGAGGCCCATCATCACCCCCCAACTGAAATATTGCACATCCTTGTGCAACAAAACTTTGTCTTTATGCTCTTATTGTTGTTGTTGTTGTCCACTACTAGGTTGTTGCTCCATATCCTGATGTTGCTGCCCAACATCCTGTTGTGATTTACTGACATTTTGTTCATTATGTTCTTGCCTTATATCCCATGCTACATATCTGGTGGTGGAATACCACTCAAGGTACCCTTGGACTTTACTATCTTGTCCCATTACTCCTCTTCCATATCCTTGTTGATGTCAACCATTGGTGCTACAAGAAGAAGAGGAGGGGGGTTCATTCTTAGTCCAATCCACTTTGCCTTCAATTTCCTTAATGTCTCTTTGTACCAAGGTGTGCTAATGAGGGTAACTTGTAGAGAATTGGGAAAATGGGGTTATTTAATCTGTAGGTTGAGAAGCAAGGAATGCCACCTCCTATGACAAGATTTTGATGCCTCCTCACCCAAGAGTCTTAGTGTATCATTTAAGTCATCCATTGCTTCTCTTTGCTTGGATGTCCATATTGGAACTATTTATTTGTTTATGGAGAGGTTTTTATGGATTTCTATGACATCACATGGCCTATTTTCTTCATCTCTAATCCATATTGGGATCCAAAATTCATCCTCGTACTTTTTCAGCTCTCTTGCCCTCATCTCTTCATGTCTTAACCAAGATGCAAAGGCCATCATCTGAATATCCCTTACATATGGATTTGGGTTCCATTTGTAGGGGTGTGGTAGATTGATGTTGTGTAAGTAGAACTCACACATCCTTGCCTATTATTCCATGTTCTAGTCTTGTTAAGCATCCAAGAAATCTTTGGGAGTGTCAACGTTGTATCTCACTGGTTGGGTCATATTTACAATTTGATTTGTGTGCCATTTCTCCTTAAGAAACAATGCATATACCTTTGCAGGCTTCTTGCACTCCAACATCTCCACAGACACCTTGGATATGGTCTTTATTGTAGCTTCCATGATATTCATTCTCTCATTTATGTTAGCCAACTCTCTTTTTGCTTCATCCAATTTATGTTTTAGTTTCTAATTTTCCACCCCTATTTTTTGATTGTATTCAATTTTTTGCATGGTCATTATCTGAAATTTCGTTTGCAGATGTTGAAGTTGCTTCTCCATTATTGAGGGGCTTCTTGTTTATGTTTTCCTTTGTTTCTCTATGCCATCCTCCTCCATTTTATAACTTCAACTCTGGATTTCTCCAATTCTAGCAAGGTGGCAAAAAGAAGCTTTTCCACTGGTGTCTTAGTTTTGGAAGTCCCTTCAATTGGTAGTGGCTTCTCTTCTGTGCTTGTTTTTTCTTCTTGGGGTGATTTTCCCTTGGATCCTTACAATCCTTCCAAGCTAGTGGAGTCTTTCAATTCCTCAAATTGGGTTGTAGTGGAGTGGTGTAATTAGCTTTGGGTTGCCCTGCTTCTGACTCTTTCTGACCCTATAGACCCCCTCCTCCTAGGCTAAACAGGTTCAACACTTGTGATTTTCAATGGAGTGATAGAGGGGGTTCTTAGGGTTGTCTAAGTGTCAACCACCTCGTTATCTTCCTCTTCTACCTTTTTCTTCTTCTTTTTATTCTGCTTGGAGGGCTTTAATTTTCTTATATTCTTAGGTTTATCATCTCTTTATTTTTGTTCTCGGCTCGTCTCCGCCTGTACCTCCAAGAATGCTTGTTGGCCCATGTCCACAAAATCTGCCCATAGAATTCTATGTTTAAGGTTTCTTAGGGAATATGGTACCATAAGCTTGATGAGACCAAGGTGGGCCAAGAAATCATGTTTTCCCTTTTTTACCTTGGTGCTCATCTCCTTCAAATATTGAAGGAGAAAATAAGGGAGACTTAGGTTGTTGTTTGGTTCTTGGTTGGAGAAATGCTTGAGTTGATGGAGAAGTCTAAAATGATATTCATGCACTACACTCATCCTCCTCTCACAAGTGACATAATTGATTATGTGATAGGCCACTTCTGGCCAAGGGTGAGGGAGGCTTTCTCTCTTGATTCCATTTTTATCTTCTTGTG
>ML865965.1:16952-33598 GCA_009831015.1 Picea engelmannii | reverse complement strand
ATTGGCCTTTTAGATAGGAAATATTGAGGCCCATCATCACCCCCCAACTGAAATATTGCACATCCTTGTGCAACAAAACTTTGTCTTTATGCTCTTATTGTTGTTGTTGTTGTCCACTACTAGGTTGTTGCTCCATATCCTGATGTTGCTGCCCAACATCCTGTTGTGATTTACTGACATTTTGTTCATTATGTTCTTGCCTTATATCCCATGCTACATATCTGGTGGTGGAATACCACTCAAGGTACCCTTGGACTTTACTATCTTGTCCCATTACTCCTCTTCCATATCCTTGTTGATGTCAACCATTGGTGCTACAAGAAGAAGAGGAGGGGGGTTCATTCTTAGTCCAATCCACTTTGCCTTCAATTTCCTTAATGTCTCTTTGTACCAAGGTGTGCTAATGAGGGTAACTTGTAGAGAATTGGGAAAATGGGGTTATTTAATCTGTAGGTTGAGAAGCAAGGAATGCCACCTCCTATGACAAGATTTTGATGCCTCCTCACCCAAGAGTCTTAGTGTATCATTTAAGTCATCCATTGCTTCTCTTTGCTTGGATGTCCATATTGGAACTATTTATTTGTTTATGGAGAGGTTTTTATGGATTTCTATGACATCACATGGCCTATTTTCTTCATCTCTAATCCATATTGGGATCCAAAATTCATCCTCGTACTTTTTCAGCTCTCTTGCCCTCATCTCTTCATGTCTTAACCAAGATGCAAAGGCCATCATCTGAATATCCCTTACATATGGATTTGGGTTCCATTTGTAGGGGTGTGGTAGATTGATGTTGTGTAAGTAGAACTCACACATCCTTGCCTATTATTCCATGTTCTAGTCTTGTTAAGCATCCAAGAAATCTTTGGGAGTGTCAACGTTGTATCTCACTGGTTGGGTCATATTTACAATTTGATTTGTGTGCCATTTCTCCTTAAGAAACAATGCATATACCTTTGCAGGCTTCTTGCACTCCAACATCTCCACAGACACCTTGGATATGGTCTTTATTGTAGCTTCCATGATATTCATTCTCTCATTTATGTTAGCCAACTCTCTTTTTGCTTCATCCAATTTATGTTTTAGTTTCTAATTTTCCACCCCTATTTTTTGATTGTATTCAATTTTTTGCATGGTCATTATCTGAAATTTCGTTTGCAGATGTTGAAGTTGCTTCTCCATTATTGAGGGGCTTCTTGTTTATGTTTTCCTTTGTTTCTCTATGCCATCCTCCTCCATTTTATAACTTCAACTCTGGATTTCTCCAATTCTAGCAAGGTGGCAAAAAGAAGCTTTTCCACTGGTGTCTTAGTTTTGGAAGTCCCTTCAATTGGTAGTGGCTTCTCTTCTGTGCTTGTTTTTTCTTCTTGGGGTGATTTTCCCTTGGATCCTTACAATCCTTCCAAGCTAGTGGAGTCTTTCAATTCCTCAAATTGGGTTGTAGTGGAGTGGTGTAATTAGCTTTGGGTTGCCCTGCTTCTGACTCTTTCTGACCCTATAGACCCCCTCCTCCTAGGCTAAACAGGTTCAACACTTGTGATTTTCAATGGAGTGATAGAGGGGGTTCTTAGGGTTGTCTAAGTGTCAACCACCTCGTTATCTTCCTCTTCTACCTTTTTCTTCTTCTTTTTATTCTGCTTGGAGGGCTTTAATTTTCTTATATTCTTAGGTTTATCATCTCTTTATTTTTGTTCTCGGCTCGTCTCCGCCTGTACCTCCAAGAATGCTTGTTGGCCCATGTCCACAAAATCTGCCCATAGAATTCTATGTTTAAGGTTTCTTAGGGAATATGGTACCATAAGCTTGATGAGACCAAGGTGGGCCAAGAAATCATGTTTTCCCTTTTTTACCTTGGTGCTCATCTCCTTCAAATATTGAAGGAGAAAATAAGGGAGACTTAGGTTGTTGTTTGGTTCTTGGTTGGAGAAATGCTTGAGTTGATGGAGAAGTCTAAAATGATATTCATGCACTACACTCATCCTCCTCTCACAAGTGACATAATTGATTATGTGATAGGCCACTTCTGGCCAAGGGTGAGGGAGGCTTTCTCTCTTGATTCCATTTTTATCTTCTTGTGGCTTTTCATTAGGGTGAAAAAATGACATTTGACATCGATAGTCTCTTTCCTTTCCTCCTTATCCCAAGGAAGCCCCATTGGTAAGATATATACCTTGTTGATAAATGATTCATTGATCTTGATCTCCAAACCTCTCACTGTTGATACACATTCTTGTTCTTGGATGTTGTGGAAAATAAGTACAAACTCCAAAGCATTTCATCATCAAATCTCCTTAGTCTCTCAAAGTATCCTAACGAATTTCTTCTCTGAAAAATTTTCACAATTTTTGGATTATCATAAATTCTTTATGGTTCAATTATTTCCCTTTTATTAAACCATGCTCCCATGGTTCCTGGAAATGGTTACTCACTGATATATAAAAGTTACATGCACAAAAATTGTTTCCAAGGGACAAGAGTTTTGCAAAGAAAAATATGGGCTATACTTTCCTGTAGGAGGCAGTGTACGGGAAAATAAATAAAAATTCAAGCTTTGTTCTTCAGAAAGATTTAGTGGTTTAGAGCCAAGGATTTGCAAAAACAATTATTGATAAAATTAGGGCTTCAAAAAGGTATCGAGAGCGCCATCAAGGGTGAGAGGGTATTTTCTCAAGGTGTTTCTACAGGACCGTGTAAAACAGTCTCTACAGGACTGTGTAGAAAGATCTCTACCGGATTGCATACATTACCTACACAAATTATTCAGACCCAACAAATGATGGCATTCATAAACAAAATTTTAACAACGGTCTAAGGAAAATGTGAGGCAGTGAGAAATTCTTGGTGAGAAGGATTTCGATAACTACCTTCCTGTAGCGAACCTTATTTCTCTAGAGTGAACCTTTTTCTCTATCTGAGTGTTTTCCCGTCTATCATGATCTGCTAACTCGCATTCTTGTCTCTTATCACTACTTATAATTCCCCTTTGTGTATTGGAAGCGATTTGAAATGGTGACTAACATTTACTTACTCTCACTTATGCCCGAATTTGAAATGGTGACTAACGTTTGCTTGCTAAGGAATGATCCTGTAGGTATTGATGTAATTATGTAGATTATCCTATTGATCATTTTTCTTGGAACAAAAGGATAAAAATGAAAACTTGGGAAATCGAAAGTGTAAATTTATGAAGGGAAACAAGGATAATTTATGTATGATAGGATGGAAAGTGTTAGGTATGAAAAATGATGAGTAGAATTGTAGAAATTTTTTGAAGTGCTTATTGTTTTTTATTTATAATTCCTTGCTTCCTTCGTAGATGATTGCTGAGATCGAATCCTTTGATACTTGCAAAACAAAAACATTATTATAACAATTCATTTTTTTCCTGTTTTTTTTTTTTTTCTCAAGACAAAGGTGCCATTGTTGGTTTTCACCAGTGTCCTTCCTAATCAAGCCTCTGGGAGGTTTTCTTGATGAGGAAATTTATTTATTCTCAGATCTGAGACCGCTTCCATGGAGGTTTTCAATCAAAGACCCATCCTAGATGCCTCAATGAGATTTTTATCTAGGTAATTTATTCATTTTTTTCTTTTTATCAGTTCTTATTATTTGGATGGATTGAGAGCATCTCTACTATCAATCACATCCAAATTTTGTGCCTTCATTGTTGTTGTAAATTCTTCCATTGTATGTGGCTTATTGTAGACTTTGAGCTTGAATCCATTTACTAGCAAGGGAATTCCTTCCTCATCTATGGTTATGATATGGTCTGAACCATTATCATGACATCTTTCAATTATGTAGGGCCCTAGCCACCTGGTCATCAACTTTCCATTGAAGTCCTTGAATATTGAATCAAATAAGAGGGCCCAGTCCCCTTCCTTGAACTTGCCATGCTTGAATTTTTTGTCATGACAATTTTTCCTTTGTAGCTTCACTACTTGAGTGTTGAAGAGTGTGTGCATCGTGTACTCATCTAAGGCATTTAGTTGATTCGATATTTCTTGATGTGTTAATGGTATATCCTTATCCAATTCAGAAGTTGTTCTCAAAGTACGGTATTCAAAATCAATAGGGAGCATGGCTTTATAACCATAAACTAACTCAAAAGGTGTAAGCCATGTGGTATTCATAGTCTTCCATGTGATGATGTATTCCCATACTGCTTCTATGAGTTTCTTTGACCAATTCTTCTTGTACATGCTCACTATTTTAGTGAGGATATTTTCCAATTATTGGTTGGTGACTTCAACCCGCCCACTTGCTTGTGGATGGTAGGGTGTTGATTTTATGTGACGTGTGTGGTGTTGTTGCATAATTTGTTCAATGATTCTGGATGTGAAATGATCTCCTCGATCTATGCCCATCTCTCTTGGATACCCAAATCTTGAGAATACACATTCTTGGAGGAATGCAACTACATATTTGTCTATAGCATCCTTCATAGCCTTCACTTCAGCCCACTTGGTTAGATAATAAATACATACTAGTATGTGATTCTTTTGCCCTGTAGGTGGATAAATTGGGCCTATGAAGTTTATGCCCCAATTGTAAAGTGGTTCCAATGATATTTGGGGCTCCAATGATAAATGGTTCCTTTGACATTCATCACAGTGTAGGGTGTATTTTTGAACATCTATGTGTAAGGTCAGTCAATAGTATCCAACTTGCAAGATCTTGTAGGTTGTTATCTTTTTTGTATAGTGTCCTCCACATGGTTCATGATGACATGCATGGAAGATATCATGAAATTAATCCTCTCTCATGCATCTTCTTAGGAATTATTCTGGGCCAATTTTAAACATATACCCCACTACCCAAGTATAGGTTGTGCGTTTACTGACAATTTTGCATCTTTCCTGGTAGGAAAAATGTTGAGGAAACCTCCGAATTGTCAGATAATTGGCTATGTCAGCGAACCAAGGGGTTTTTGTTGATATTGCAAAGAGGTATTCATCTGGGAAATGATCATCTATCATGCCTTCTTTAGTAGGAATTGTCAACATCGATAAGAAATATGCAACAACATTATGCTTCCCGGGATTATCAAGAATGGTTCGATCAAATTGTTGTAATAACAAAAGCCACCTGATTGTTCTACCATTTATGTCAAGTTTATTCATCAAATATCTAATGGCATCATTATCAATACGTACAAAAAATTTATACCCTGTAACATAATGCCTAAACTTGTTGAGAGTGTGAACCACTGCTAAAAAGTCCTTTTCTATAACAATGTAGTTTAGCTCCGCACCAGCCAAGTTTTTTCTTAAAAAATAGATTTCATAGGGATTTTTATCTTTATTTTGTCCCAAGACGGCTCCTACAGATTTATTTGATGCATTCATATGAATATGAAAGGGAAGAGTCCAATTTGGACCCTGTAGTACAACAACAATTGAGAGTCTTCCTTTAAGTATTTCAAATGCTTGTTGACAATTTAAAGTCCAACAATAATATACATATTTGGATAGCAAGGTAAACATAGGAGAAGCTATCTTACTTAAGTATTTGATGAATCTCTTGTAATAACTTGTGTGTCCAAGAAAAATTCTATTATCCTTTATTTGAAGAGGGGTAGGTAGTAGTGTGATGATCTTGACTTTATTTTTGTCTACTTCAATCCCTCTGGATGAAAAATGGTGTCCTCACACAATCCCTTCATTCAAGATCATATTGCAATTGTCATTGCTAAGGGAGAGGTTCATTCATTTACATATTTGGAGAACCTTATCCGGATTGTCTAAGGCTTCATTGAATGAGTTTCCATAAGGGGTGAAGTCATCCATATAGATCTCTACTTTGTCATGGATCAGTTATGAAAATATGCTAAGTATTGCTCTTTGGAATCTGGATGGGGCATTGCATAGGTCAAATGGAAGGAATTTATAAGAAAACGTGCCCCAGGGACATGTAAAGGTTGTTTTTCCTTGGTCTTCAGGACTGATTTGAATCTAGTTGTATCCACTAAATCCATCCATGAATTAAAAATGTTCCTTCCTAGCTAAGACATCCGAGACTTGGCCAATGAAGGGTAGGTGAAAGTGATCCTTTCTTGTAGCCTTGTTTATCTCTCATTAATCCACATATATTCTCCATTTCCCATTCTTTTTTGGGACAATAACTAGGGGAGGGACCCACTCACTATCTGAAATTGGATAAATGAATCCATCATCTAACAATTTTTGCAATTCTTGTTTAACTATGTTCTTCAATGTAGGGTTCATCCTTCTTTGGGGTGCCTAATAGGTATGCAATCTTCCTTGATGTAAATATGATGAGTACATATGGAAGTATGGATGCCTTTCATATCCTTATAATCCCATGCAAAGGTTGCAATGTTTCTTTTCAGCACTTATAATAATTTATGTTCTTGTTGATTAGTAAGCTTTGTGTTGATTTTGAATGCTTTTGCAAGGCTTATTTCTATAGTCTTAACAGAGGAATTTTTAGTTTCAGTTGTGAATAGTTCTTCCCATAGTTTTGTTTTCTTATCAATAGAAATTTCATAATTAATTTCATCATTCATCCTTTCTATTCTCACATCAGCAGGGTATTGGTTTTGTAGAATATTTAAAAGGAAAGTGTGCTCATCTTCTACTAGCCAAGGTTGTGATAATTGTGTAGATAAGATAGGCAGTAGTTTGGACCAAGTCCTCTTCATCTTCTTCTACCCATATTGGAAGTTTTTTTTATTATTATTAATGGTTGGGCAGGGGGATAAAGGACAAGTTTTTTTTTGGATTGACCATCAGTTATAGTCATGTTGCATGCCCTACAACCAATGTATGCATCTTTTGTAGCCAGCCAAGGCCTTCCCGAGATAAGGGGATACCCATTGAATTTAGACTTGGTTTGGAAGACCAAAAAGTTAGTAGGATATTCCCAAGAATCAATAGAGAGTATTATGTCTTCCAACATCCCCTCAGGTTTGACTGTGGATCTATCTACAAGTTGGGGGACAATGGGGGTGTCTCTCAAGAATCCCTGTAGGTTTATTCTTAACATGGTATATTTTGTCATAACATTTATGGCAGATCCTAAATCTATGATAGTGTTTTGGATCAAATTTTTGTTGATGTGTACATTTACTAAAGGGATTCTCATATCCAAGCACTTAGGTACAATTATCTTCCCAAGCATAAGGTCAGCTGGATGTCCTATAACATTTCTTGTATGGGTGTCTTTTCTTTTTCTCCCTGGCCTTTTGATGCACTCTTATTTGATAAATCTATTAAAAATGGGTACATCCTTGATGGCTTGTAGGAGAGTTATCTTCACACACAAACTCTTAAGTTCTCCTAAAATTTCATTCTCTTCAGATGTATAGTTTTTATTTTCATTTAATCTTTCAAGATAAGGTGGGGTTTGTGGTTGTGGTAAGATAACATCATATTTCTTAGGTTCTACATATTTTATAATCTTTGGTTGTTATTGTAATACTTTTCCTGATCTAAGATTAATTTCTCGCACATCTAAGGAGTAAGTTTGATATGTTGTTTCATTGTTGTATACAGGTTGAACCTGCTTTTTTATTTGGATTTGGGGTAGGTTGAGCATGTAACTTTGGTTGTCTAGGAGGAGCATTATTTTGAATAGTGTTATTGGATTGAGGAGGAGGAGGCATTAATGCGGGTTGCTGAAAATTATGGGGCCTCCATCCTTATGGAGGTTGATTCCAATGGGGGTTTTGGTTTTGTGGCATGTTAGGGAATGATTGGTATGGAGGAGGAATAGGTGGCCCTTGTTATTGCCATGGATTTGGAACTGTCCAAAGATACAGGTTGGGATTATACCAAGGTTGAGAAGACAATTGTGTATTATATGCACCAAAATTTTGATAAGGATTGAAGTTCAAACCTATTTGGAAGGGCCTTGGTGCTCCATGTCTCCTTTGATTGATGAAGCATACCAATTCCACATTATCCTATGCTCCTCAAAATGTAGCTTTTAATCCTGGAAAATAAGGACATTTATCAGTTGCATGATATTCTTCACAAATACCACAAACATCTATGAGGTCTAAAGGGAATTCATTCCTAGAATGCTTATTGGTGCATTTAAGGAAATAAATAACTATTGTATTTTATGCTTCCTCATGTTTCTTCTTGATCTTCAAGGTATCCATTTGCATGGATAAATAATGCAAAATATCATTTTTCATATCTTTTAGTAGCCCTCCTAATTAATTTTTGATATGGAATATAGAGTTAGAAGATTGAGGTACCATTCCTCTGCCATTTCTACCTTTATTCCTTGAGGATCTGGATTGGTTCTTGAATATTTGCTTTATATCATCATAGTCCATTTGGTAGATATATATGTTATATAGTATATTTAATGTTTCCATGAGATCTTCTATTACTCCTCTGAGTACGACAAGCTTCAGTGAATCCTCATCCAGAGTGCAATTGTGAGCTCTTTTATAGCTTAGCTAAAATCTCTCTTCAAAGTCTTCTATATATTCATCAGATCCTTGAGTCATTATAAAGATCTTGTCCCTTTTGTTCCCTACTATGCAATAGTCTGTGTACTTTTCTTTGAAGGTATTCTTCATTTTATCCCAAGTTGTGATGTTATTTCCCTTTGGGCTCATGAACCATCTTAGAGCTTAATCCTTCAAAGTAGAAGGAAAAAGTTTGAGCTTTTGGTCATTTATAGTACAATCATATGTTCTGCATATAACTGCAAACTCAAACAAGGTGTTAGGATCCTCTGAAACAAGACCATGGAAATGAGGCAAGGCAAAAGGATAAATATTTCTCATCTTAGTTTCTCCATTGGTTTCCCATATAGGAAACTCAAATACTTGTACCATCTCTTCCTCACCAGTTATGGTACGAGGTGATGGAGATTGACCTTCATCTGAAAGGTTTTCAAATTCTCTAGCTTCCCTTTCCAAGAAGCTTTCAAGTGTTTCAGGACCAATTTCTAGATTACTTGGACCTGTTTTTTAGGTGGGGGTTTTCGGTAAAAAAAATTCCTTCCTTATCTCTAGGCCGAGTTATTCATAAATGTAAGGGAAATGAAGCTATTTTTTTCTTTCTTTTCATATAATCCTAATATGTAAAGAAAGTGACAATGAGCTATCAATACTCACTCGAAGTGAAAGCACTTGGGTTTTTACACTACATAAATTCTATAGTGAGGTTGGACTTGTGACTGACATATTGTTCCTACTCCTCCAAGTGACACAAAATAAAACAAAATGAAAATGATGTGCAATCTTTAGCACATCCCCGATAATGGCTCCAAAAAGTGGTGGGCCTAGGAATAACAACAATAATGCTGTTACATCCTTGTCTTGTTAGTTTACTTGTCAACCCAAGGTCCGTACAAACTTAAGAGGTGTTGTGCAAAGTATATGTAGAATGCACTAATAACATTATAGGTCTGAGATTGATCAAGGGGCTAACGTGTGAAACTTATGTAGGAATCTGAATTGCAAAAAAGACTCTAAGCTACTTGCATGAATAAAAGCATGTCAACTTGAAAGAACAATTAATCTATATTTAGCAAAAGAGATCTAGTCTACCGATATGAAAGAAAGCACACTAAGCTATGAAGAGAATAAACTGATTATAAATCATGGAAACTAGTTTTACTACATAACATAAAATTGCATCAAAGAAAATGAACTATTGCATGAACCAAATTATACCTAACCCTTGACCCAATATCAATCCTTATTTTATCTTTGTCTACTACTAATCTCATGAAAAGATGAATGAGAAAATTAAGAATCTTAAGCTAAAACAATCCTACAAGAATTTTCTATAGGAAATGTAACAGTTCTACATGAATTGTAACAGTCCTACAAGAAACTCCTACATGATGCCAAAAAGAGTACTAATAAGCTAGAAGAAGTCTTCCAAAGCATTGATAAAGCTAGACTAAAATATAATGAGATGTTACTAAGGTTTTTAGCCTTGAGAAGATACCCTTTAGTATCCCAATAGGCTTCCAACCTTTCTACAAGAGACTTGTTGAACCTAACAGTTTCAACAACCTAACATAATTCATAAATTACTATGCATGACTATCTAATTCTTTAAGAGAAATAAAAGACTAATTGATAGAACACTAACATGAAATAAAGAGAAATTGCAATAGGGTCCTTGAGCCCTCTTGAGTGTTCCCTACCCAAGAGCACAAGGAACCTTGAGGAAACTCTAATCCAATAAGAACAAAGACATCTTTATTTCATCAAAACCAGTAGTACATCAAGAGTAGAGCTCCATGTCTTCCACAAAAGTTTTCTTTACAAAACTTAACATAGTATTCAGACTTATGGCTGCCTCTTCTTCCTGTTCTAGAGGCCAATTTATACATTTTGGAACTCTACCTCTTCCCTTAGATTGAGGAGGAAATAGGGGAACAACGTATCTTGGTCAATCTCCTCTGGTTTTCAAACTTTTGCTTGCAAGGAGTAATAATTAGTAAATCGACGACGCTCTAGAGGTAGGTGGGAGACAAGGTCCCTTGATTATTGGAATCTTCCTTTCTTTAATGGGTTCGACCTGCTTGATTGATGCTACACACATTCTTTATCATTGACATTAGATAAAAAAAAGGTACTATACACATTAAATTCCACCTCAAAAACTATCAAATTAAGCAACACACAAAAGTACCCATGACTACTATTAAACATGGTGAAATAAAAGAAAGTATTAGTCATATCATGGTGAAAATGTGTCTATAATGGGCCTTTTAGATAGTCAATATTGAGGCCCATAACATGCATGATCATCTTTCTCATTTTCCTTATTGCACCTGTGAAACTCCTCTATTTTCCTCAAGGTATGTGTTGATTTAGTGGGTCAATATGTAGACTCATGCATTTCGGGTTGGAATATTAGCCAAGGTTTGGGAAGAGTCTCCCTGTGCAAGAAAAGAAAATAATTTCACTATGAATGAGTATGAAAATGTTGCATATGTTACCTTCCATTCATTTCAAAGATTATAAATTTTCATCATCGATAAGAGTGAATATTGAAAGGGAAATATATGAACTTTCAATTAGATAGTATCTTATGTCTAATCGAGGTCCCATTTGAGGTTTGGATTGGTGTTTATAGGTCTAAATATGCCTAGAGAAAAGTTACTAACTTAATGAAATTCTAGAGGTCACATTTAGTGACTATTTTTACCCCCATTTACAAAAATGGTGTTATTAGTAATACTTTTTTTTCAAGGAGGGGTTAAAATTATGACTTGTTTGAAATCACAACCTTGACAACCAGTACCCTTGTGAACAAATGACCCTTGAATTGAAAATCAATGCTTCCAATTACCCTTGAATTGATCCATGAGGATCTCAGTGGCCACCCACCTTGTCCAATTAGCTCAAAACAGTTCTTTGGCAACTTACTATTTTTAACAGTTTTTTGGTTTCTAAACTTCCTAGGTCCTTTTGAGGGGGCACCTCGATGATAGTTGAAGGCTCTTATTGAGCCCACTAAATGAATCTCATCATCCATACCTTTCCAATAAGCTATCATGCGCCCTAAATGAAGATCATATGCAAACGTTATGACCCCTGGAAGTTGATGTACTAACTTACCCCAACGGGGCCCATATGACTTTTGGCGCTTCATCTTGTAAAAAGGCCTTCATATCCTCATTGTACTCATGTTCTTGCGAATGAACGTAGCCGTCACATCTCTTCTTAGAGAAAAGATGCCACTATTCTAGCAAGCTTGTTTCAATTTGCATTTAACAATTTCAGCATATTTCTTATTTAATAGAAGTCCAGTTTATTGTATCTTTGTTGTTATTCACTGTGTCTCTTCATTAATATTATAAATATGTGTCTTCATTTCGTTATCCTCATAAATCCAAATCATCACATCTAGTGGCTATTTTTACCCCCATTTCAAAAAATGGTGCTATTAGTAGTACTGCTTTTTCGAGCGGGGGTTAAAATTGTGACTTGTTTGAAATCACAGCCTTGACAACTAATTCCCTTGCGAAAAATGACCCTTGAATCGAAAAGCAATGCTTCCAATAACACAAATTTTATTTTTGGAGTTAAAATTACGACTTAATTGAAACGATTGCCTTGACAACTAGTACCATCGCAAATAAAAAACCTAAAATCAACTCCTAAATCCAAACTTATTTTTGGTTTACATTAAAAAAAAAGGAAAAACATTTTTTGTTAAAAAAAATTGCAAAACACATTTTATTTAAATTTATAAATAATAATAGTAATATTTTAAAATAAGATAAAAACTTGAAAACACAAAATAAAATAAAAAAAGAATCATAATAATAATAATAATAATTAAGAAAAAAGTGAGAGGAAAGAACAGGCGACCCGTGAGCCCACGCGCGACTGTTCCAAGGTTCCTCATGCCACCATGGAGGTGTTGGGATCGTCCCAGGTGCTTCCCTTGTCGTCCACTCCAACAGCTGAGGACATCTTCAACCGAATGCTTGCTTCTCTATCGAAAAAGAAGACTGTCGAACCCCCCAAGTTCGTGAAAAGGTTAGACAATATTCCTGAAATCTCCCTCCCCCCAGAGAAACTGATCCAGGTCACCCTGTCCTTGGTAGATTGAGCCCTTGTGGGATAGTTTACTGGCCTTTGGCCCTCACCAAAAGAAATGGAGAACTGGGTGATCAAAAACTGGAAACCCTTGATTAAGAATACTGTAACCTCTTACTTCTTGGGGAGAGGCTTCTTTTTGTTCAAATTCACTGTAAAAGAGGACAAAGATCTGATATTTCGGAACATGCCCTATTTCATGGGCCCTTAGGGCTTGTATCTCAACAAGTGGATGCCGAACTTCGATCTAGAAGTGGACGTCCCTACAACCATTCTAGTATGGGTCAGGTTGTCGAACCTCCCAGTTCAGTGCTGGAATTGGGACTCTCTACAACACATAGGTAATGCACTGGGCAAATTTATTGACCAGGCTAACAATAAGGACCAATATGACTGCACCCGAATCTGTGTTGAGGTCTATCTAGAGGTGGGACTACCGGAGGCAATAAAAATCAAAGTCGGTAGTTAGACTCATGTGCAGAAATTAGATTACGAGCAGCTACCATTCAAGTGTCAAAAATGTCATGTCTACAGACACTTTTCCAGGGGCTGCCCGAGCAATGGTGAGAAAGAAACAGAGAAGGAGGAAGGCTGGAATCGGATCAAGCGGAAAAAAAAACTCCCATAAAACCCCCAGATCCGGGGCTCCAAAAGACAAAGGCCCTCATTCGGCTCCTGATCAGTATGGCCTCTCCCTAAATGGTCAAACAAACAAATTCGGGCCCTTAAGCTCAGCATCAGAGGAAATCCAGGAGGTCGAAAAACAAAAGTCACCGTCCCCTGACAAAGGGGTATTTTTAGATCTGAGGATAGGGGAAAGTTCCCCTTAAATCCTCAAGGATAAACAAGGAGAAGTTGAAGAGGAGGAACAAGATTCGGAGGAGTCGGAAGAGGAAGGAGAAATAGGGGACACACAAACTTCAGCCCGAAGATTGACAAGAGGCCAAAAGTCTACCCAAGATAAGAGAGAGCAAGAAACCTACAAAGAAAAGCTTCAAGGCAGCCAACAAACCCTCGAGAAACTTTTGGCAAAAACCCTGAAGATGGCAAGGATTCAGGCACAGGGCTCCAAGGGAGCCCAACACACTCAAAAAAGTAAGTGATGAAGGTCGTCTCCTGGAATTGCAAGGGTATGGGGAACAAAACGAAAGAAGAAGCCGTGAAAAGCCTCATAAGAATAGAAGCCCCTGATATTCTATTAATCCAAGAGACAAAAATGGAGGGCTAAGACTTCCTTCAAGTTAGCAAGAAATTCTGGAAGAAAGGTGGAGGACTAGCTGTTTCGACGCGAGGAGCCTCGGGTGGGCTGGGCTCTCCTTGGAACAGCAGCAAGTATGTGCTGATCACTGAAATTTCAAATGACCATTGGCCATATTTGAAACTTCAGCTTATGGACACAAAGGAGGTCATCAGTCTCTTCAATGTTTATGCACCAGTCAACGCAGAGGAAAAAAAGACTTGTTGGGACTCCATCAAGCATCTGGCAGAAACAGAGAATGTGGAAAATGTCATCATCGTCGGTGACCTTAACCTCACCTTGCTTTTGTCGGAGAAGCGAGGAGGCAGTATTGTCAGGAGCCCGACAAGAGAATGGGTGGAGGACCTCATGCAAGAGTGGGATCTTCTCGACATCAAGCCCTCCCATGGTAAGTACACTTGGTCAAATAAAAGAATAGGACCTAGTCATATTGCAGCAAGACTTGATAGATTTCTTGTTCAAAGTTCTTTCCTTCTTTTAGGTCTAGAGGCTAGTATGCATATTCTCCCTTGCAGTGTTTCAGATCATAAGCCCATAAGACTTGAATTCCTGCCCCCAAAAAATATAGGTCCTATTCCTTTCAGATTTAGCCCTTTATGGTTCAAGGAATCAGATTTCATGAAGAAGGTAGAGGAAAGTTGGAGGGAGCCTGTCAAGGGATCTTCTTTCTACGTCTGGGAGGAAAAACTCAGAAGAGTGAAAGCAGTCCTGAAAAGTTGGGCAAAAACCCTCCCTAATCCAACTTCCGAAAGAAAACAAATTCAAGCCAGCCTGGAGCTCCACCAACTACAAACAGAAAGTGCAGAAATCACAAAAGAAATTTTAGACAAGGAATCAGACTTACAGCAGAAGTTTCACAAGGCTTGTTTGTCGGAGGAAGAATATTGGAGACAGAAATCTCATAGCATTTGGCTAAAAGCAGGAGATAGGAACACCTCCTTCTTCCACAAACAAGCCCAAGTGAGAATAAACTTTAACTCCATCTCAGAAATCAAAGAAGGTGCCACTACTCACAAATATTTTGCCAGCATCAAAAGGGCAGCTTATTCCCATTTTAAAAATATTTATAGTGAAGAAGGGGAGAGGGACCAGAATTCCAAATTCCTCGAGGTAGTACCTTCAAAGATCACCAAGAAAATGAACCAGATTCTCAAAGCTAAGGTGACCAAAGAATAAATTAAGGCTGCCCTCCTCACCATGGAGCCCAATAAAACCCCCGGACTAGATGGGTTTACAGCCAGATTTCTCCAAACCTGTTGGCAGGTAGTCGAAAAGGACTTGCATAAATTAGTCCTGAAATCCCAAGCCTGTCAAAAAATTGGGGGCAGCACTAATTCTACCTTCCTTGCCCTCATCCCTAAGGAAAAAGGAGCCAATGCCTTCAACAGATTTCGCCTTATATCTCTTTGCAATATTGGTTACAAGCTGATAACAAAAGTGATAGCCGACAGATTGAAAAGTTTAATCCCTTCTATTATCCCCGAGAATCAAGGGGGATTTGTTCAGGGGAGACAAATCAGGGATAACTTCATCTTAGTGCAAGAGGCGATACACTCAAGTCTGCTTCGAAAAGAAAAGGGCATGGTCGTCAAGCTTGATCTCACAAACGCCTTTGATCATGTTAGAGACAACTTTCTTTTTGACGTTTATGCACAAATTTGGATTCGGGAACAACGTCATCAACTGGATTCGGTCTTGTATTTCTGAACCTTGGATTGCTCCCTTAGTGAATGGGCGAGTAGCAGATTTCTTCAAAGCCTCAAGAGGGATCCGACAGGGGTGCCCCCTTTCCCCCCTCCTTTTCATCCTCCAAGTTTTTGTTTTAAGTTTTTATTTGGAAAAAAAACAGGCAGATCAAGAGATAATGGGCCTGAACATAGCAAGAGGAGTCAAAAATATTAATCATGCCTTGTTCACTGATGATTCTATGTTGCTAGGTGCAGCTAATTTGATCTCGGCCTCTCGCTACAAAGAAATGTTGGATGATCACTGTGATGCAATGGGAAGTATCCTAAATAAAGGGAAATGTCATATTTACTGTTGGAATGTGCCTGGCATCACTCTCAATGCCATCTCCAGATGCTTGGGCTTTGCAGCCTCTTCCAAATGGTCTTCTTTCAAGTACCTGGGACTTCCACTTTTCCAAAAAGAAGCCTTTAGTAAAGATTGGCACCCTCTTCTAGATCACTTCAAGCTCAAGATTCAGGCCTGGGGCTTCTCTTGGCTCAATCATGCTGGCAAAACAATGCTTATTAAGGTTGTCCTTAATAGTCTCCTGTTATCCCCGATATCTAGGGATAAATAGGAGATCATGTCTCGAGGCCCATAGGTCCTAGACATGAAGTACCAAGAGAAAGATTGACCTGAGCGTGGCCCTAGAGGGCCCATCTTTCTTCTCCTTCGCCAGATTTGTCCTGTCAGTAGTACCGGCTTCCATCACCACCAGCTTGGACTTGCATCGGAGAGGACTCTTGCTCCATGAGGTAATTGGTCCAAGGTATCATGGTATGTGTCATGTTTGATCATTATAACCTTCTTATATATGCATTAGGTTCCTTTCATTTCTGATGACTACTTGGATCTTACACTAATCCACTTGACCATTGTTGGGGTGATTGATGGGGTGACTTAGCAAGCTGATGTTCATGGGTTTTGGTTAGCCACCAAGGGGGATTTGCAGAGCCATCGTCTTCTCCCACCATTTTATCATTTTACATCTTACACCCCGCACATCTATCCCATTCCCCTAGTCCAGCCATTAGGATGACCTTTGAGGGTTACACTTTGTCTTGTGGGAAGAAGGGGCTAAAGGCCCAGGGGGTAAAAGCAGCTGGT
>ML865964.1:8752-21763 GCA_009831015.1 Picea engelmannii | reverse complement strand
GTTTTTCGTCCCCCCCCAACTCTGCGAATGGTTTCCATTTCTCTGCCTTGGTGATTGTGTGTCTGAATCGGCTTCCCGTGCTTTATGATGGAGGATACCTCCATGTTTTTCCCACCACCTAAGTTCAGTTTTCGAAGTGTAATCTCTGCGTTTTAGGGTGTTACCCATTTCGGCCTTGATACCCACGCGTTCCAACCAATAAACTCTGCATGTGTCTTACTCCTCTCTGCGATTTGGGATTACACACCTCCTCGTTTCATGTATTAACTCCTGCGTTTGGTTTTCCCTTCGTTGTTGAATGGATTGCGGTTGGATTGTAATTCTATGCGATGGGTTGAAATTTTGTTGGGTTGCCCCTGTTGAAACCGTCTCAGTTTGCCATGCAAACCGCGTGAATCCTCGTTAAATCCTGTCAGCGCATAATCCGGCTTCGGCGCACCCATTATTTTGACAACCACCGTTGTGGGCTGCCTCTGGGAGGCGCGAATTCCGGCTCACGCGCACCAGTCGCCTGAATCTGACTGCACTCACCGCTGCAGGACCCCTTTTTCCTTGGGTTAATGAAAACCTAGTCGTGTTTTTAAGGCACGACTGTTATGATTGTCAGCGCCTTGCTGGAATTGAACCTTAAGCATGCAGGCTCATTTTGCCCACGCATCCCGCTCACTTGTGCAGAAGTTGCACGCCCGGGCGGTTTCCCGATTGCCAAATTTACATGATTTGGTTTATAAATTTTTTATCATAACTTGCACGAGATAGGTATATACCCATATGTTAAATTTAAAATTAAATAAATGAATGAATTTAAAATGATAGGGTCAAGATATTGTCAACCCTATGCAAAGCTATTGAATGCTTACTTGTTAATAACCGCTACAGTTTATATTCCACTCAATGGAGTTTTTATTTACTTGCGTAAAACCTAATTATTACTTTTCAATCAACCACGAAGGAATCAACCAAAAATGAAAGGTTATCACTTATTATTACTTCTGTTATCCTAGTTTTAAGCCTTTTATTCAATTGTGGTTATAGTTGTTTTCTTATTTAATTAATCAAATAATAGATACTTTTTACAGTGTTCTTTGTGCGTACATTGACATTTTGAATGTTGTATTGTTATGTATATTCTCTTAAAACTGAAAATCTAAGCATCAAATATAATTAAGTATGCACAAGTCTCAAGTTTAATATCATCCATTAAAATCATGTGGTTTTTTAACATTAGATGACATAATGGATGGTGATTCTTTAATTGATATTAAACAAAGGTTCTTCTAAAGATATATATAGGTATATGTTGTTACATTAGAATTTAGTTTAAGGAATTGTTCTCATTTTATATAATGCAGTTGGGTTTTAGTATTATAAAAAGGAATAGTCTTAATTCCCTTTTCATAGAATTTGGATTCTTTATATGTGATGTTGAATATAATGTAATGTGACAATAGGTAAATGGAATGAAATAAATGTTCAGGTAATGAAACGATTATGTAATGGAATGTTAGTGAATGTCATGGGAATGTAATGTAATGTAAGGTAATGCAATGAAATTAAGGTTAATGTTAATTTTCAGTGCGATAATTTGTTTTGGAATGTTAAGGTCATGTAATGTCATGATTCATGCTAGAAATTATAGTAATGCTAATTTGGAATACTAACATTGTCCATGCTAATGATAAGGTAGTATGATGTTTAGGTTAATGCTAATATATGTGGCCAGGAGCCTATCTGACCTTCTCTCTCCCTGAAGCAGAGAACTAAGATTAAACGCCCTGCTTTCCTGTGCAGAAATAGTAAAATCTATTGCTGTGGATTCTTCCTTCTGTGTTCATACTGTGCATAACCCAGTATGTCGTTAAATGTTTGCATTGTGCGCCTTATGTCTATGGTCGTTCATGCTTGCAGTTTCTTGTTGTGTGCCTTATGTCTTCTTGTTGTGATCATCGTGGTTGCGTCTGGTTAGTCGTCGACTGGCGACGTAGAGTCAAGTGTGTCTATTCCTTTTTACACGCGCACACACACCTTCAAAAAAAAAAAATTGCACCGTTATCAGAGTTGTTGTCGTAACGAGGAGGGTCCTTACATATGGTATCAGAGCCGTTTCGACCCGCGGCTTGGGATTCGCTACGGCTTTCGTTGACACGATTAGATTGATTATATTGTTGCTGATCGAGTTGATTGTGTGCGTCTAGGTAATCATGGTTAGAGGACGCCACGGAGGTAGACGACGGGGTGCTAGGGGAGGAGGCGTGACGCCTCCAGTAGCATCCACGCCTGAGGGGTCTAACCCCCAGGGAGGCAAGCAGGTTCTCGGACAGGAGCAGATAGCAGTTGGCGATGTTGTTGAGATGATGAGATCTTTTCAGCGCATGTCTGAGGCACTGATCAGCAGATTGGACCGAGACGAGGCCAGGGCGTCGGCACCCCCTGAGGTTCCACCACGCGCACCAGCCATTACAGGTAGCATTCACCGTGAACTCAAGAAGGTAAAATTTCCCGAGTTCTTTGGTGCCCCGGACGGCGCAACCGCCGAGGCATGGTTGGAGAATATGACCATGTGCTTCGCACTTCGCGATTATACCTCCAACATGAAGGTCCACATGGTGGTCTTTCAACTGAAGGGGAGCGCTCTTCTATAGTGGAAGATGCTCCTGCCGCAGATGAACATGGCCATGGAAGACGTGTCATGGGAACTGTTCGAGGAACGGTTCCAAGAGAGGTACCTTTCAGAGGAATTCATTGAGCGTCAACTCAATGAGTTCAACGCTTTACGACAGGGAGGTCGTACGGTGCCCGAGCACGAGGCATGTTTTATGGAGCTGCTCCGGTATGCTCCGCACCTTAACACTGAGAAGCTCAAAGTCAACAGGTTCGTGTTTGGCCTTAATGGCAGCCTGCGTGCAAAGGTTAGGATCTTGATGCCTCAAACCTTGCACGACGTTGTCCAAAAGGCCCTCATAGCGGAGGAGGAGCTTGTCAGTGGGGGTCAGACCAAGACTCCAGCGAGACCCACAGGGCAGAGTTCATCTGGTACGCTGCAGCATCAGACACCAGCGAGACATACGCCGGGACATCGTGGCTTCCAGAGGGGATCCACTTTTGCTACACCCCGACGACCGCCGCCTCAGCAGCGGACACCTTATCGAGGACCACAGCACCAGCAGCAGCGTCGCCCGCAGCAGCAGCAGTTTAGGCCTGTTCAGCAGAACAGACCACAGGCCGGTGGGCAGTCATCTTCTACTTCGGGTACCAGGACTACTGGGCCGAAGAAGGGGTGTTGGACGTGTGGGGAGCCACACTACTAGCGCGACTGTCCTGTGGAGAGGACCAGGGCGTCCGGATCAGCCGGACCCGCTACCGTGGGAGATATGGGCAAGGCCCATCGGATTCATGCAGCGATGAATAACCGCCAGGAAGAGAACCAGTCGACTGTGCTTGAGACGACAGGTATTGTCGCTGACCAGACCCTTAGTATTTTGATAGACCTAGGTGCTACTGAGAGTTTCATTTCTGGTGCAGTGCTAAAAAGGATTAAGGTAAAGGCAGTCGAACAGGATGAGTTTAGCTTCGTGGAGATGGCTTCGGGAGCCAAACAGAAGGTTGGAGGAAAGGTTACGGGTTGTACCCTTAACCTGGGAGAGTTTGTCATGAGGGTCAACTTGTACGTCACGACCTTAGGATATTATGATGTCGTGATTAGTATGGATTGGTTGGAATCGCACGAGGTGATACTCAACTGTAAGACGAAACGGTTGAGCTTGGTTGATGACGACGGACAGAGACGTGTGATTGTAGGATGGAACCAGGGAGTTTCCCTGAGGTTCGTCTCTTCCTTACAGTTACAGAAGAGTATGTGCAAGGGGTGCAAGCTTTATGCGATCCTCGCGCTAAATGAAAAGGGAGTGGCGGAAGGTCTAGAACACCTTCCGGTGGTGAAGGAGTTTGCGGACGTATTTCCAGAGGAGTTACCTGGGATGCCGCCGGATAGGGAATTGGATTTTACCATAGACTTGAAATCGAGGACCAAACCGATAGAAAGAACGCCTTATCGGATGTCGACCCCGGAGCTGCAAGAGCTGAAAATGCAACTGAAGGAGTTGTTGGACCTGGGGCTGATACACCCTAGTGTGTCACCATGGGGAGCACCAGTTATTTTCATATGAAAGAAGGACGGATCATGGAGGCTTTGCATTGACTACCGTCAACTGAACAAGGCTACGATCAAGAATCAGTATCCCTTACCTAGAATTGATGATCTATTCGATCAAATGAAGGGTGCGACGGTGTTCTCCAAGATTGATTTGCGATCAGGGTATCACCAGTTACGGATCAAGGAGGATGACGTCCCTAAGACCGCCTTTAAGATGAGATTTGGACATTATGAGTTTATTTTTTTACCGTTTGGACTGACAAATGCCCCAGGGGTATTCATGAGTTTGATGAACAGGGTGTTCCGTGAGTACTTGGAAAAGTTCATCCAAGTATTCATTGACAACATCTTGATCTACTCTCGGACGACGGAGGAGCATGATGAGCACTTGCGCTTGGTACTACAATGCCTTCGAGAGCACAAATTGTATGGGAAGTTGTCCAAATGCTCTTTTTATCAATCAAGGATTCACTACTTAGGGCATGTCATCTCCGGCGAAGGTATCCCCGTGGATCCAGCAAAGGTCGAGGCTATTATGGAATGGCCTGCGCCGACGAATGTCACAGAAGTGCGTATTTTTATGGGTTTAGCAGGATACTATCGACGGTTTGTCGAGGGATTCTCGAAGATAGCAAATCCGATCACAGAATTGCAGAAGAAAAACAAGAAGTTTGTCTGGACTGAGAAATGCGCGGAAGCATTTCGGAGGCTTAAGGAGTTGTTGACGACAACGCTGATACTAAAGGTCCCTGACATGGATGCAGACTTCTTGGTATGCACTAACGCATCCAAGGAAGGTTTAGGCGGAGTCTTGATGCAAGACGGACGAGTGACTGCTTACATTTCGAGGAAGCTGAGAAGGCATGAGGAGAACTACGCGACGCACGATTTGGATTTTTTAGCCATCGTTTATGCCTTGAAGGTTTGGAGACACTACCTTGTTGGACGAAAATTTGAATTAAAGACTGATCATTGTGGGCTGCAACACATTTTTACACAAAGCGACCTGAACGCGCGACAATGGCGTTGGTCGGAATTGCTTAGCGAGTACGACTTCGAGATTACTTACATAAAGGGAACAGTGAACCGCATGGCAGATGCCTTGAGTCGGAGGCCACGCATCTTTTCGGTGTTACCTCTTCAGAAAAATCTACGTGAGAAGATTCTCACTTTACAGCGTGATGATGACTGGTACAAAGAAGTCAAGGAAGTTATCGGACAAAACACAATGATGGTACCACGATACGAGGGATATTCATTGGATAGAGATGGCTTATTGAGGTTTAGAGGTCGGATTTACGTACCACCAAACGACGAGTTGAGGAGGTTGATCCTGAGTGAGGCTCATAGAGCAGTTTATATGGCTCACCCAGGAGTCACGAAGATGAGGGCAGACCTTAAACCCTTATTCTTCTGGAAGGGAATGAAGGTCGACATAGTCAACTTTGTGGCTAGATGTCTAGAGTGTCAGCAGGTAAAGGCTGAGCATAGACACCCGGCAGGTTTACTTCAACCACATGCCATTCTGGAATCGAAATGGGAAGTTATTTCGATGGATTGTATTGTTGGATTGCCACTGACGGCAAGGAGACACGACGCGATTTTTGTAGTAGTAGACACTCTGACGAAGAGTGCTCACTTTATTCCCATGCGTACGACGTATCAGGCACCTGACATAGCGAGAGTTTTCATCAGTGATACTGTGAGGCTGCATGGCGTGCCTAAGAAGATTATATCCGATCAAGGATCGGTGTTTACTGGATGATTTTGGACGAGTTTCCAAGAGGCTTTGGGGACCCAACTTAACTTTAGTACTGCGTATCACCCAAAGACGGACGGACAGACCGAACGAACCAACCAAACCTTGGAAGACATGTTGCGCATGTACGTGATGGACCAACAAAAGCGTTGGGAGGAATTCTTGCCTCTAGTAGAATTCGCTTACAACAACAGTTACCAGAGCACCATTAAGATGGCGCCTTTTGAGTTCCTTTATGGGCGACCATGTCAGACGCCCTTGAGTTGGGATCGGCTTGAGGATAGGGTCCTGGTGGGACCAGAAGTGATCCAAGAAATGGAAGATCAAATGCAAACCATAAGACAAAGGATTAAATAAGCGTAGGATCGATAGAAGAGTTATGCCGACATGCACCAAGTCGACCGTAGTTACGAGGTCGGCGACTGAGTCTTCTTGCGGGTTAAACCGCATAAGAGTTCGATCAAGTTTGGAAAGGGAGCTAAACTCTCTCCTAGATTCGTGGGACCTTTCAAGATTGTGGAGAGAAAGGGGCTCGTGGCCTATCGACTAGCATTGCCTGATTCTTTGAGGCGTATGCACGATGTTTTTCATGTATCTGTTTTGAGACATTATATTAGTGATCCTACACACGTGATTGACATAAGTTCCTTGCAGGTATCGGACGAGGGAGCGCTCATGGCTGAGCCGGTCCGCATCTTAGATCATCGCGTTCAATAGTTACGACGTCGAACGGTAGATCAGGTCAAGGTCTAGTGGGACAGTTATAGTCCGCACTCAGCGACCTGGGAGGACGCATATGATATGCGTCAGCAGTTTCCATTTTTTGTTTGATAGATAGACTTATGATACTGTGGTACTTATGATACTGTGGTGCTTTTATTTCGGCATTTATACTGAGAAACTTCGGGACAAAGTTTAGACCAAGAGGGGGTGTATGTAACATCCCGCTCTGGCGCAGAGAAAACTTATTCTTTGAGGACACTTGCTCGCAAGTGATCTTGACTTTTATGATGTTAAACCATTTATACTTGATTATGATGCGATTGAAATATGACATGATGTTTTACTATTTGATGTAGACAGGTGCTATTGACTCAATTTTTTGAGTGTGCAGGGTTTTTGACCTTGAGGATGCAGAGGCATCGATGGAACACCTTGGACTCCGGATTGAGTCAGGGAGTGTGTTATTTGGGTTGATTTATTTACTGTCATATTTCATTGATTTGATGATTTGACGTTGACATGTTCTGACACGATTGTCGATGATGCAGGCTGACGATAGCTTGCCGACCAGACTCACATATGGAGTAAAGGGGCCACACATGATTTCCAGAGAGGTTGAGGGAGAGGGGTGGACAGCAGCCCTACCACCGCCTACTAACACTCCTGCCATGGCTCGAACTGTAGGTTAACGATTACCTAGTTCGAAAGGATCCACGATGTTGTGAGGGCAGACTGCAACAGTCTCTCACGATGATTCTAAGGGGCACGCAATAAGGCGGGGGCCTTATTCCTTAGAACCCTTAGTCTCCCACAAGTTCACCTGGCGGAGTGTTGACTCCAGGGGTTATAGATGTCTACCAATAAGTCCAGTTGGCGAGTGGCACCCTTGGAGCACGTGGTGCATCTTGAAGCGCACGTCGCACAAAAGAAACACAAGAAGCGAGTGGCACCCTTGGAGCATGTGGTGCATCCTGAAGGGCACGTCGCGCAAAGGAAACGAACGAGGCGAGTGGCACCCTTGGAGCACATGGTGCATCCTGAAGTGCACGTCGCATTGATGTGGATGAAGGAAACAAACCTAAATAGCCCTAAGACAATAACACCTTAATAAATTCTTAAAACGACACCCCCGAAACAATTGTCGTCCAGTTCAAAATCTAAACCTAACTCAACAAAAAAACTTCTCTAAGATAAAAATTTTGTTTAACCTTAAGGAAAAAGGCCCTAGCTCTAACTCTAAAAAGAGCCTAACCCTAATTCTAAATGAAATAGCTCCTATGAATCTTGACCTAATCCTATACCCAAATATCATTATTAATAGCAATTAACCCTAATAACCATTAAAATAATTAAGCAAAACATCATTATGAGATTTTAGGCTAGAGTTCGCACCTCAATGCAGTGCAAGGAGAATACAATTTTTAGAACGTACTTGAGCTCTAGTTCTTGGATTTATTARYGTTAACTTYATCCAACTACAACCAATATATCAACRGATACTATATTTCATAATCTTTTTCAACCATTTAACTTTTAATGAACTCATAACCTTCATTCAAATTGAAACATAACTTTTCTTAAAAATAAAAATATACATAAGTACAGTTTTAGTTAACTCAGACAATAAATTTCATTGAAGGCCTCTGCTTCTTTAAACGCAACCTTCAATGAGACTTCATTAACATATTGAAAGCATAACTCCCTTATGAACGCAATAGTTTTTCAAAAATTAAACTAATTCATAAATAAACGAATACCAAAAGCCATAGTTTTGATTGACAGAATGCATAACCATCAGTGAATAAATTGAATGCTTAAGGGACTAAACTATATTCCTTAAAACTCATACATAATCTTAGATTGAACCAATAGTAATAAAATTATTTAACGAGCGGGAGTATAAAAAAAAATATGAATTTAAAAATAAAATGAAAAGATGCTTAGCGCATTTACCTTTTGGGTTTTTTTTTTTTTTTTTAAAAACGGGGGAAAATAATTTTGGAGAAACGTGGGGAATGAGTGACACTTATAAGACAGATAATTTTTAGAGGGTTTTTCATTAAAACTTAAAATAAATGTGATTTAGGTCAAAACTCGATAAAAAGAAAGGGCAGGGGGGAAAAGGGGAGGGGCTATTAGGTATTGTTATGCTGCCGAAATTGTAAACTGGACTGATTGTTTGTGAGGAGTTGGGACTTTCCCAGCTGGGATTAGAGTGGTAGCTCAGCCTTGGAGGCAAGTTGGGAAGCTAGTTATACTATCTGGACTGTGTGGCCCCTTTGCGGCTCGGGGGGCTAAGGGGGAAGCAGAGTACCCCTAGCGTTTGGCTGGGAGGTACCGGTGTAGTCTCTACGGTCGGCGAGCGGGAGCAGCATGGAGCACAGGAGTCATTTGCGGCAAGCGTTAAGGCAACGGTATGTCTTTTTGTTAATTGGTAGAGTAGAATGCTTGGATTTAACTCTTCGCTGTAATTTTATTGCTGTATAATTTTACCGCCAATGACAAACATTGTGATAGTTAGCATGCATGGTGGCATTTACAAGGTTACGTAGTGGTTTGAGTGCTTTGTGAATCTAATTACTGGCATGCGAATGTTGTTCTGGACTGTGTAAATTAATTAGTGTTTGATATTCTTGACTGTGTAAATTTTTACTCATCGTTCGGAACTGTGTAAAATTTTTTATTATTTATTATTCTGGAATATCATTGAATCTATCCCTGTAAACGGGTATCTGGGCTTTCGTTTGTTTGGCTACGGTGATATTGTTCAGGAAAATTTTGTTGGGTAAATTGTCCTGAAATTTTCGTTCTGGCATTAGGTGTTGGGCGGAGGTTGTATCTCTGCAATGTTGTTGTCATTGTATTTCTGCGTCGGGCTTAATTTCTTTGCGTTTCTTTTGGTTATAAACCTCTGCAATTTGTTGGAGGTCGCCCCGGTTTTCCTCTTTGTTCTCTGCATTTTCTGGGCTCTATCTCGCTGAAGGATAACCACGTTTTTCGTCCCCCCCCAACTCTGCGAATGGTTTCCATTTCTCTGCCTTGGTGATTGTGTGTCTGAATCGGCTTCCCGTGCTTTATGATGGAGGATACCTCCATGTTTTTCCCACCACCTAAGTTCAGTTTTCGAAGTGTAATCTCTGCGTTTTAGGGTGTTACCCATTTCGGCCTTGATACCCACGCGTTCCAACCAATAAACTCTGCATGTGTCTTACTCCTCTCTGCGATTTGGGATTACACACCTCCTCGTTTCATGTATTAACTCCTGCGTTTGGTTTTCCCTTCGTTGTTGAATGGATTGCGGTTGGATTGTAATTCTATGCGATGGGTTGAAATTTTGTTGGGTTGCCCCTGTTGAAACCGTCTCAGTTTGCCATGCAAACCGCGTGAATCCTCGTTAAATCCTGTCAGCGCATAATCCGGCTTCGGCGCACCCATTATTTTGACAACCACCGTTGTGGGCTGCCTCTGGGAGGCGCGAATTCCGGCTCACGCGCACCAGTCGCCTGAATCTGACTGCACTCACCGCTGCAGGACCCCTTTTTCCTTGGGTTAATGAAAACCTAGTCGTGTTTTTAAGGCACGACTGTTATGATTGTCAGCGCCTTGCTGGAATTGAACCTTAAGCATGCAGGCTCATTTTGCCCACGCATCCCGCTCACTTGTGCAGAAGTTGCACGCCCGGGCGGTTTCCCGATTGCCAAATTTACATGATTTGGTTTATAAATTTTTTATCATAACTTGCACGAGATAGGTATATACCCATATGTTAAATTTAAAATTAAATAAATGAATGAATTTAAAATGATAGGGTCAAGATATTGTCAACCCTATGCAAAGCTATTGAATGCTTACTTGTTAATAACCGCTACAGTTTATATTCCACTCAATGGAGTTTTTATTTACTTGCGTAAAACCTAATTATTACTTTTCAATCAACCACGAAGGAATCAACCAAAAATGAAAGGTTATCACTTATTATTACTTCTGTTATCCTAGTTTTAAGCCTTTTATTCAATTGTGGTTATAGTTGTTTTCTTATTTAATTAATCAAATAATAGATACTTTTTACAGTGTTCTTTGTGCGTACATTGACATTTTGAATGTTGTATTGTTATGTATATTCTCTTAAAACTGAAAATCTAAGCATCAAATATAATTAAGTATGCACAAGTCTCAAGTTTAATATCATCCATTAAAATCATGTGGTTTTTTAACATTAGATGACATAATGGATGGTGATTCTTTAATTGATATTAAACAAAGGTTCTTCTAAAGATATATATAGGTATATGTTGTTACATTAGAATTTAGTTTAAGGAATTGTTCTCATTTTATATAATGCAGTTGGGTTTTAGTATTATAAAAAGGAATAGTCTTAATTCCCTTTTCATAGAATTTGGATTCTTTATATGTGTTGTTGAATATAATGTAATGTGACAATAGGTAAATGGAATGAAATAAATGTTCAGGTAATGAAACGATTATGTAATGGAATGTTAGTGAATGTCATGGGAATGTAATGTAATGTAAGGTAATGCAATGAAATTAAGGTTAATGCTAATTTTCAGTGCGATAATTTGTTTTGGAATGTTAAGGTCATGTAATGTCATGACTCATGCTAGAAATTATAGTAATGCTAATTTGGAATACTAACATTGTCCATGGTAATGATAAGGTAGTATGATGTTTAGGTTAATGCTAATATCCGTGGCAAGGTTAAGGCTAATATGGTCACTGCTTTATGGTATTGATAATGTAACTGTTTCGGATAGCATATAAGGGGGAAGGTGATTGTCCTTGCAGGTGGTTATGATGATAAATTTGTAAAGTGGTTGATGTTGTGGTAGTGATGTTGACAGTTTATTTTCATTAATCAAACAAATAGTAATTCTCGAGCAAGAACCTTGAGTCATTATGATGTAGTAAATAGGGCTATGCAATTAATTACATGTACTTATTTAAGGCAGGGTTGGTAACTCGTCGATTAATCGAAGTCGAATGGAGTAAATGGTCTGTAATTGATGTCAGGGTCCTCCTAACTTGCGTCTTCCGTCGAGGTCACGGTTGCCCTTGATTTGCAGTACTTGGTTCTCTTGCTTTGCTTGGTCAGTTTTTGTCGGGCGAGATGTAGACACCTCCTTGTAGCCTAGTATATAAGTCTGTGTGTGTGATTATTTTTTTGTAAAGAATCTTTTGCCGTATCAAGAGTCTCAGGCCCTTTAAAGGTAGGGTTTCCACTCTTGCGACACACCTGACAGAGTTTACTAGTTTCTGCCTAAGCAGTCGGCCAGGAGCCTATCTGACCTTCTCTCTCCCTGGAGCAGAGAACTAAGATTAAACGCCCTGCTTTCCTATGCAGAAATAGTAAAATCTACTGCTGTGGATTCTTCCTTCTGTGTTCGTATTGTGCATAACCCAGTATGTCGTTAAATGTTTGCGTTGTGCGCCTTATGTCTATGGTCGTTCATTCTTACAGTTTCTTGTTGTGTGCCTTATGTCTTCTTGTTGTGATCATCGCGATTGCGTATGGTTAGTCGTCGGGTGGCGACGTAGAGTCAAGTGTGTCTGTTCCTTTTTACACGCGCGCACACACCTTCAAAAAAAAAAAATTGCACCGTTATCAGAGTTGTTGTCATAACGAGGAGGGTCCTTACAGTCATTAATACATTGGGTGAAGATCCAACAACACATAAACAAGGTCCAATTACCTTGAGAAGTGTCCAAGCATGATTTTGTTGGTGTAATGCCATTGCTTGAAATGATATTATTTGGTTCTCATGAAGCATAATCATTGCATGTATTAATGAGCACCCCTCTATCTTGACATCCAAAACCACTTTTGGAGGACCTTATATCCTAGAAGTAATATGTGACAAAAACACTCTTGTAGGGTTGGTTAAGAGGAACAAGGGAACAAAATCCATGTTTCTATAAAAGGGAATCAAATCTATGTTTCTATAATCCCTAAAACCAACTATTCATTGGAAAATAAATTTATTAATATAGTTAATGGAGCTATTCCGCCTTAGGAGTGCTAGGTCTCCTTAATGTTGCGAGATCAATTTTAATATGAACTTCATGTTAATGAAAAATTCAGTAGGTAATTGGGATAAAATATGTTATTTTGAATAAAAACCTAAGATACAAGTTTTTATCATAAATTAAAAGCTAGGTTACAAGTTGTTAGAAATAATAAATTTAAGTTAAAAAAAATAATAAAAGCAAACAATGTGAAACAAAATAAATGGAGTTGTACATTATTCACAATAATTATCCAAGGAAAGCTTTGTATAAATAAATTGAAGTAAAATAATCATAAAAACTAGATGGTGAAGACCCCTTCGGAAATCAATATCTAGACTATCAAAAAGAAATA
>ML865963.1:7924-21764 GCA_009831015.1 Picea engelmannii | reverse complement strand
ATAGGTCATTTTTAAAATTCCTAATCTAGATTGTCATTAATGAACTTTTAGCACATTGTTTTGCGTGCCAAAGAGGGTGAAATTGAGCCAGTTTGGAAATTGGTCGACTTTATACTCAAATTTCTCAGAATTTCGCAAGGATTTCAATGGTTAACTCATTTTATCATTTTTAGTAGTGGAATTAAAGATATTCCATCAAATTGGATTTTTGTAAGCTCATATTATATGTAATTCAATATTTTGAGATGATGGAGAACAATCATGCTATCTAAAGGGACTTTGAAGATGAAGTGAATTATGTAATTTGAAGTGAGTGCATATCTCCACATACATTGCATGTACTAGACCAGCCGCATCCAATCGTTATAATTGTAACACGGTCTAACATAGTCCATCAATTCAATTGTTGTATTGTATTTTACAGTTATTCCATCTATGGAAAATATCCCTAGGCCATGCAGGGAGGATGGTGCAATGTGATATGTCCTATTATTGAAAATGAAGTCAATGTCTAACAAAGGAATTTCCTTAGGTACCCATTGTTTCACTAGATGCTTATACTTGAGTGGCATCTCTATGTCTCCTATGCTCTCATCATCATAAGAGCATGATCCTCCTTCGACAAGAAAAAATTTCATGCATCTACATAATTTTCTTCTGACTTTTTCACCCCTGGTCCTTGTTTGCGTATCATATATACTAGATGCAATCACATTTTCCTCTATTTTTCCTAAGCTTCCCTCACTCGAGGAAGAAATATCTGACAGGTACCTGTTTGGTTGTACCTTCAATCCCATGTGCACATGTTGTTAGTGAGTAGTCCATCCTCATCCTAGTTCCAATTTTTGAACTTTTTTTTTTATTCAAAGTTGTAAATAATTTTTTTATATCTTTAGTTTTGGATGCACAATTAGAGGGTGCAATTACCTAAATTAATTTTTTTATATATTTAGTTTTAGATGGGGAAAAATTAAATAGATACAACGCTTGAAGACCCCAATCTTTCTTTTAAAGAGAGAAAGAAAAAATCTATACGTTAGTTAGGATAAGGGTGGTTACCACTTTGTAGTCAAAAGGTCATTGGTCAAATATCAAAACCCTTAACCATATTGGAAAAATGTTATAGTTCAAAGTTTACTATTTTGACATAAGTAAAGAGGAATGACAGTTGACTAGTCATATGAAGAGAAAGAAAAAGAAACAATTTAGGGAATGGAGTTTCACAAATAAAGAATACCTTTATCATACAACTGAGATTTTAGGTAAGAAGAGATTAGAGGAAAATCATTAAGGAGGGAGAAATCAATAAAACACATCCAGTTAAGAAGAAACCCACAAAAGTTTCCAAAAAATCACTATGTCCCCAAGAAGCCCCAAATGATCGAGATAGAGATCAGAAGTCCATTATATAGTAAGAACCAATCAAAGTGGTAGTGATAACTAATATATGGGAATTGTAATGATGAGAGAAAGAGGTAAAACAATAACACTGTTTGTCATAGAAAATTGATCCCAAAACTAGAATGGAGGTCATTAAAAACTTATAGATAGAAGAACTAGGATGAGTTGCATAAAGGAATAGATATAAAACCTGGGGTAAAATCAACCTATGGAAAAGTGAAAAGGAGAAATGGATAGGTAAAGTAATAAACATTTCAAAAGTCAACATTCGTAGGATTTTAAACATTGCCCGACAAACTATCAAGTTCCTGTCAGTACTAGGAATTTGATAGAGAAAACATTGAAGGAGAAGATGGAAATTTGATAGAAGAGGCAAAACAACAAAATTTGACATGATCAATTGACAATATATAATTTAACAAGGATATAAGAGGTGATATAAGATGAAAGAGAGTTAATGGGAGATGGAAAGTCCAAAAGAGGTTGAATGGAGAACCGATCAACCTTAAGAGAATTGCTGAAGCTTTTTGCACCCAAATTAATGGAATTAAGATCAATGAAAGTTGTAACAACAAAGGTGGGATCAATGAGAAAAATTTCAACATAGGAAGAGTTGAAAAAAATAGGTTTGACTAGTGGAAGGGCAGTGGAAAGTGAGTTAGTGTCACCTAAACCAATGAAAGTTAGTTTGACCAGTGGAATATTAATGGGATGTAAGTCGATGAAAGGTAAGAAGATATGCAACAAGGATAAGGCATTAAAGGAAGTATAAATATTAAAGAAAGTAGTCATTCAAGCAATACATGAGGAAAAAATCAATAAAACACATCTAGTTAAGAAGAAATCCACAAAAAATTCCAAAAAATCACTATGTCCCCAAGAAGCCCCAAATAACCGAGATAGAGATAAGAAGTCCATTAATATAGTAAGAACCAATAAATGTGGTAGTAATAATGAAGATATGGGAATTTTAATGATGAGAGAAAGAGGCAAAACAATAGCACCATTTGTTATAGAAAATTGAGCCCAAAACTAGAATGGAGGTCTTTAAAAACTTATAGATAGATGAACTAGGATGGGTTGCATAAAGGAAGAGATATAAAACCTGGGGTAAAATCAGGCTGTGGAAAAGTGAAAAGGATAAATGGATAGGAAAAGTAATAAACATTTCAAAAGTAAACATTCGTAGGATTTTAAACATGGCCCAACAAGCTATCAAGTTCCTGTCATTACTAGGAACTTGATAGAGAAAAAATTAAAGGAGAAGATGGAAATTTGATAGAGGAGGCAACCCAACAAAAGTTGACATGACCAATTGACAAATAATTGATCACATATAATTTAATGAGGAGATAAGAGCTTAAATAAGATGCAAGATAGTTAATGGGAGATGGAAAGTCCAAAAGAGGTTGAATGGAGAAACAATCAACCTTAAGAGAATTGTTGAAGATTTTTGCACCCAAATTAATGGAATTAAGATCAATGAAAGTAGGACCAAAAAATGTGGGATCAACGAGAAAAATTTCAACATAGGAAGAGTTGACAAAAATTGATTTGACTAGTGGAAGGGCAATGGAAAGTGAGTTAGTGTCACCTAAACCAATGAAAGTTAGTTTGACCAGTGGAAGATTAATGGGATGTAAGTTGATGAAAGGTAAGAAGATATGCGGCAAGGATAAGGCATTAAATGAAGTATAAATATTAAAGAAAGTAGTCATTCAAGCAATAAATGAGGCAAAAAACAATAAAGCACATCCAGTTAAGAAGAAATCCACAAAATTTTCCAAAAAATCACTATGTCCCCAAGAAGCCCCAAATGACCGAGATGGAGATCAAAAGTCCGTTAATATAGTACAAACCAATAAAAGTGGTAGTGATAACGAAGAAATGAGAATTGTGATAATGAGAGAAAGAGTCAAAACAATAGCACCGTTTGTCATAGAAAATTGAGCCCAAATCTAGAATGGAGGTCATTAAAAACTTTTAGATAGATGAACTAGGATGGGTTGCATAAAGGAAGAGATATAAAACCTGGGGTAAAATCAAGATGTGGAAAAGTGAAAAGGATAAATGGATAGGCAAAGTAATAAAAATTTCAAAATTCAATGTTCACAGGATTTTAAACATGGCCCAACAAGCTATCAAGTTCTTGTCATTACTAGGAACTTGATAGAGAAACAATTGAAGGAGAAGATGGAAATTTTGATAGAGGAGGCAACCCAACAAAAATTGACATGACCAATTGACAAATAATTGACCACATATAATTTAACGTGGAGATAAGAGGTTAAATAAGATGCATGAGAGTTAATGGGAGATGGAAAGTCCAAAAGAGGTTGAATGGAGAACTGGTCAACCTTAAGAGAATTGTTGAATCTTTTTGCACCAAAATTAATGGAATCAAGATCAATGAAAGTAGGACCAAAAAATGTGGGATCAATGAGAAAAATGTCAACATAGTAAGAGTTAACAAAAATCGTTTTGACAAGTGGAAGGGTAATGGAAAGTGAGTTAGTACCACCTAAACCAATGAAATTTAGTTTGACCCGTGGAAAATTAATGGGATGTAAGTCGATAAAAGGTAAGAAGATATGAGGAAAGGATAAGGAATTAAATGGAGTATAAATATTAAAGAAAGTAGTCATTCAAGCAATAAATGAGGCAAAAATCAATAAAACACATCCAGTTAAGAAGAAATCCACAAAAGTTTCCAAAAAATCACTATGTCCCCAAGAAGCCCCAAATGAATGAGATAGAGATCATAAATCCATTAATATAGTAAGAACCAATTAAAGTGGTAATTATAACGAAGAGATGGGAATTGTAATGATGAGAGAAAGAGGAAAAAAAATAACACCGTTTGTCATAGAAAATTTTGCCCAAAACTAGAATGGAGGTCATTAACAACTTATAGATAGATGAACTAGGATGGGTTGCATAAAGGAAGATATATAAAACCCGGGGTAAAATCAAGATGTGTAAAAGTGAAAATGATAAATGGATAGGAAAAGTAATAAAACATTTCAAAAGTCAGTGTTCACAGGATTTTAAACATGGCCCAACAATCTATCAAGTTCTTGTCAGTACTAGGAACTTGATAGAGAAAAAATTGAAGGAGAAGATGAAAATTTGATAGAGGAGGCAACCCCACAAAATTTGACATGACCAATTGACAAATAATTTACCACATACAATTTAACGAGGAGATAAGAGGTTAAATAAAATGCAAGAGAGTTAATGGGAGATGTAAAGTCCAAAAGAGGTTGAATGGAGAACCAATCAACCTTAAGAGAATTGCTGAATCTTTTTGCACCCAAATTAATGGAATTAAGATCAATGAAAGTAGGACCAACAAAGGTGGGATCAAAGAGAAAAATGTCAACATAGGAAGAGTTGACAAAAATCAGTTTGACCAATGGAAGGGAAATGGAAAGTGAGTTAGTGTCACCTAAACCAATGAAAGTTAGTTTGACCAGTGGAATATTAATGGGATGTAAGTCGATGAAAGGTAAGAAGATATGCGGAAAGGATAAGGCATTAAATGAAGTATAAATATTAAAGAAAGTAGTCATTCAAGCAATGAATGAGGCAAAAATCAATAAAAACACATCCAGTTAAGAAGAAATCCAAAATAGTTTCCAAAAAATCATTATGTTCCCAAGAAGCCCCAAATGACTGATATATAGATCATAAGTCCACTAATATAGTAAGAAAAAATAAAATTGGTAATGATAACGAAGAGATGGGAATTGTAATGATGAGATAAAGAGGAAAAAAAATAGCATTGTTTGTCATAGAAAATTGAGCCCAAAACTAGAATGGAGGTCATTAAAAAGTTATAGATAGATGAACTAGGATGGGTTGCATAAAGGAAGAGATATAAAACCTAGGGTAAAATCAAGTTGTGGAAAAGTGAAAAGGATAAATGGATAGTCAAAGTAATAAAATTTCAAAAGTTAACGTTCACAGGATTTTAAACATCGCCCAACAAGCTATCAAGTTCATGTCAGTACTAGGAACTTGATAGAGAAAACATTGAAGGAGAAGATGGAAATTTGATAGAGGAGGCAACCCAACAAAAGTTGACATGACCAATTGACAAGTAATTGACCACATATAATTTAATGAGGAGATAAGAGGTTAAATAATATGCAAGAGAGTTAATGGGAGATGGAAAGTCCAAAAGAGGTTGAATGGAGAACCGATCAACCTTAAGAGAATTGTTGAAGCTTTTTTCACCCCAATTAATGGAATTAAGATCAATGAAAGTAGGACCAACAAAGGTGGGATCAAAAATAAAAATGTCAACTAGGAAGAGTTGACAAAAATCAGTTTGACCAGTGGAAGGGAAATGGAAAGTGAGTTAGTGTCACCTAAACCAATGAAAGTTAGTTTGAACAGTGGAAGATTAATGGGATGTAAGTCGATGACAGGTAAGAAGATATGCGGAAAGGATAACGAATTAAAGGAATTATATATATTAAATAAAGTAGTCATTCAAGCAATAAATGAGGAAAAAATCAATAAAACACATCCAGTTAAGAAGAAATCCACAAAAGTTTCCAAAAAATCACTATGTCCCCAAGAAACCCCAAATGACCGAGATAGAGATTAGAAGTCCATTAATATAGTAAGAACCAATAAAACTGGTAGTGATAACGAAGACATGGGAATTGTAATGATGAGAGAAAGAGGTAAAACAATAACACCGTTTGTCATAGAAAATTGAGCCCAAAACTAGAATGGAGGTCATTAAAAACTTGTAGATAGATGAACTAGGATGGGTTGCATAAAGGAAGAGATATAAAACCTGGGGTAAAATCAATCTGTGGAAAAATGAAAAGGATAAATGGATAGGAAAAGTAATAAACATTTCAAAAGTCAATGTTCGTAGGATTTTAAACATGGCCCAACAAGCTATCAAGTTCTTGTTAGTACTAGGAACTTGATAGAGAAACAATTGAAGGAGAAGATGGAAATTTGATAGAGGAGGCAACCCAACAAAAGTTGACATGACCAATTTACAAATAATTGACTACATATAATTTAATGAGGAGATAAGAGGTCAAATAAGATGAAAGAGAGTTAATGGGAGATGGAAAGTCCAAAAGAGGTTGAATGGAGAACCGACCAACCTTAAGAGAATTGTTGAAGCTTTTTGCACCCAAATTAATGGAATTAAGATCAATGGAAGTAGGACCAACAAAGGTGGGATCAACGAGAAAAAATTCAACATAGGAAGAGTTGACAAAAATCGGTTTGACCAGTGGAAGGGAAATCGAAAGTGAATTAGTGTCACCTAAACCAATGAAAGTTAGTTTGACCAGTGGAAGATTAATGGGATGTAAGCCGATGAAAGGTAAGAAGATATGCGGCAAGGATAAAACATTAAAGGAAGTATAAATATTAAATAAATTAGTCATTCAATAAATAATGAGGCAAAAATCAATAAAACACATCCAGTTAAGAAGAAATCCACAAAAGCTTCCAAAAAATCACTATGTCCCCAAGAAGCCCAAATGATCGAGATAGAGATCAAAAATCCATTAATATAGTAAAAACCAATAAAAGTGTTAGTGATAATGAAGATATGGGAATTGTAATGATGAGAGAAAGAGGCAAAACAATAGCACCGTTTGTCATAAAAAATTGAGCCCAAAACTAGAATGGAGGTCATTAAAAACTTATATATAGATGAACTAGGATGGGTTGCATAAAGGAAGAGATATAAAACCTGGGGTAAAATCAAGTTGTGGAAAAGTGAAAAGGATAAATGGATAGGAAAAGTAATAAACATTTCAAAAGTCAACGTTCGTTAGATTTTAAACATGGCCCAAATTGATGTAATTTCAATGTTTGAAAGAGGAGTCAACAAAGTTTATTCCTTTTATTTTAATGGTATTCATATTTTGTATTGATAAAATGAGGAATTACCCTGGAACTGAGGCCATTAGACACAAACTCAATCGTAAGGCCAACTAAGGAGAAAAAATAACACACGCTAATTAATCTAGGAGTCAAGCATGCAAACAAACCTTCTCACAAAGAAGCACTAGTTGGTGATAGAATCCAACATCGCAGGATCAATGCGCGAAGGGGATGAGTTTCGGTGGGTGGTAAGGTTACATTGACAACCTGCTTAAATAACTAATGCCTTGGTGCAAGTTACCTCGCCAAGCAGTGGGAAACCCTCCAAGGAGTTCGAGTGAGTCTAGCCAACATCGATCCTAGGTACAACATCACCTTCCCTGTGTTGTTAGCTTGGGCTGGAAGTCTAAAATATTATGGCCTATATGGTACCACCTACTATACCAAATCAGAGGGGGGATAGTCAACAATCGACCCCAATACCAACAAAGCAAGGTTGATTACTTTTTTGGCCCCAATGCGACCTTGTGCTTGACCCTTGTGTTAGAAGGGCTTCCCAAAGTCAGTGACATAGCAATTGGATTTCACTCCCTAACTCAAAGCTTTATGTTTTTTTAACATCTTTGGAAATTTATTCTCACAATCCTATTCCAAAGCTCTACACCTAAGCTAAGATGGGTTTGAAGAGCCCTAGAAAAGTTTCTAGATAAATTTTAGTTAGCGCTTGATTTTAGGTTGTTGTTACTAAAAGGAGTGGTCGTGAAACTGATGGCATTTCGACTTGACTCTTTAAACCATGCAAGAGGAAAATGAAATGCAAGAATTTAAACTTCAATGAAAACTAGCAATGGGAAGGAGCAAGAGGTTTTAAGCAAAGAAATAATTTCTTGATAGATTACTATGTGTGCACTGCTAATGACAAAAAGTATGAGCTAATTATCCAGATAAATGGAATCAAAATGACCCAAATTTTAAAAAATACCATGCAAATTTCATAGTTCACTTAGTACACCTATACAACATTGAATCAAATGTCATCATTTCTAACATAGTAAACTTTTATGATTATAGATACCACCATACACATCTTAAATACTCATAAGGATCAATGTAGATGAATTGCACTATCATCCCAAGCATCAAGATATTTATTTCTCATTTCCATTCAAATTTTGATTTTATGTACTTAATAAATTGAAGGTATCATACCTTGTCAAAGTATTCAAGGATCCTATGGTTTTGAGAAACATGACTCATGGAGATATGATCATTATATCATCTCATATAAAACAAAATTTGGGTTGGTTTGAGATGTTGGTGATTCCTTTTGGCCTCACCAACACCACTAGTACATAAAATACTTCTCAATGATATCTTTTGGTGTTACCTGGGATGTTTGGTAGTCATATATATATAGATGATATTATTATTTTTAGCTGCACATGGGTTGAGTACTTGCATCTTGTTCATCCAATGCTAGAATTATTGCATAAGCATAAGTTATAGGTCAAAAGGAAGATATGTCATTTTTACTAGACCTCCTTGAGATACCTTTGGTTTCTCATTGATCAAGAAGGTATCCATGCTAATATATCCAAAGTTCAAGTATTGACCACATGGTATCCACCCCTGCCATGGTAAACAATTTAAAGAGTTTTCTAGGACGTGGTCTTAATTTTTAGCAATGTTTCATCACCAAATTCTCCCAAATTACACACCCCTTGCATCAATTATCCAATCAACGAGTTTTCACATCCTCCCATAGTTTTTGTTTAGATATTTCAAAGGTTACAAACCAAATTATGCTACAACTCAAACTTTGCATTTACCTTATTTAAATCAACCCTTCGAAGTTGAGATAGACGCTTCTCATTATGTGATTGGTGTTGTACTTAAACATTGAGGTCAATCCATTTCATATCCCACTAATTATTTACCCTTAGAAATGGGCCAAGAAAAGTTTTAATTTAATTAGGTCTCATGTCACCTTCATTATGGGAACAAATTCAAGGAAACTATTTTTGAAATATGTTGTTCAACTTCTAGAACTATCCTTAATTGGACTATTTTCTTATATCTACATGATATAAGAGACTTTTTTGAATCTTAAAAACCATGTCAAATTCAAGGTCTTGTATAGAACCCCCTTATTAACTAAAATATTATTGAGCCATATTGATTCTTAAAACCACCTAGATTTCACTACATATATACCCTTACATGCCCAACATAACAACACCATCTCTATGAATTTTACAAGTGATCAATTTTATGTTGTATGGTATCCCACTAATTATTTACCCTTAGAAATGGGCCAATAAAAGTTTTAATTTCATTAGGTCTCATTCCACCTTCATGATGGGAACAAATTCAAGGAAAATATTTTTGAAATATGTTGTTCAAATTTTGGAACTATCCTTCATACTAACGGTCACCTCATTCCTTCACATTCTTATCCAAAATAGCCACTATACACATTCTTAGCATAAGCATAAATTATCATCCCTTCACTCTTGGTCCTTGGATTGATTGAAATATAAAATTCCTTCTTATTCACTTTAGTAGTAAGAGTGGAAATCCATACTTCATAATAGCTATCAAATAACATTTCCATACCTCATATTTGATACAAAAGTGTCCAAACTTGCATATGTTTGTGCACTAAGCAAAATATTACATGCATGGTGCTATTCACACTTTGATGGATTTCCATATTTTGGCCAATGGAATGGTGTTGAATACATGGAACCATTGGAACAAAGAAAAATGAATGCAAATATATGGAATATGTACATAAATGAGTAACCAACCAATGAATTCAAATGTGCTCTTAAATCATGTTGAAATAGCACAACGAATTGAATCTTTAAGATAATTTTGTTTTTCAGAAATATACATATCTACTCATGGGAATAACATTGGGTCTGTAGAGAACTTGTTTTCTTTGATTAATCTGTATTTGGGATGACTTCATATAGAAGGAAAATAGGAACAATTACCTCTTCAATGTTTTGGACTAAATCACAATATGCAAATTAGCACTACTTGCATATTGTTGAGAGAATGATGCTGGAGGGATTGTAGGATTGGAACCATCATTTCCTGTTGTAGCTTGTTCTTCATTATTTCCTACAATATATATAACAGATCTTAAGTTGAATTTTTACTTACAAAGCATACTCCCATGTCATGTATACACATGATATAGCAAAGAAGTGGGTCTACAAGCATGGATCCTTGTGAAAGGTGATATGGGGAGGCATCTTAGTGTCAAATGCTTATATGAAGAGGTCAATGTGGAATCAACAAGGTACAAATCCAAGAAATTAGTTAGAGAAAGAAGGAAACATTCAAAAACAATGATTAAAAGGAATTAGCATGGACCCAAAACCCTTGCACACACCCCAAACAAGGAAATTAATAAATGTCTACAAGGAGTTCCCATCTTGATGAAGTCAAAAGGGGTACCAAGTGGCACATTTGACTCTTTCCATCCATGAAATAAGGATAAAGTAAAAATTAGATGAGGATCACCCCATGTAAAAGGGGTTATAATAATTGCTTAGCACACATGCTTGAGGAATGCCCTAGCTAAGGAGAGGACACATGATAGTTAAACCATAAGAACATGGTTTAAAGTTCATATTGGAAGGAACACTCCACCTTATAAGGAAATATAAAATGATTGTATGGTATGATCAAGGATTATGTATGCAAACAAAGAGGATTTATCCACTATCTCGAGGTTTGAATTCTTATTTTAAGGAAGGAACATGTTAGAAGAGAATGGTTTGAGGAAGCACTTCAAAGGAGAGCGGCGTGTGGCAACAAAGACTTTGTCAAACCCTACTTTGAGTATCTTTCCACCTTTATTGAGGAGTGCCCAACTTTTAGGGGGTTTTCTTGGAGTTAATTGTGGATCTTGAAGAAGTTTAATAATATTTTATTTTATTCTGATACATTGCACATATACTCCTCTTTATTTCTATTTTAAATATAATTTTTATGTCTATGATTGTTTTCCTTAATCATTCCAATGAATAGGCAAATTCCCTTTGTATTTGTCTTAATCCATAGTTAAGGGACATCCTTGAAGAGGTTATTCCGTCTTATTATGTGACCCCGATCCAAAAAGGGGGAAATAGGAATGTTCCTCTTCATTTGATCCAACCCCTCTCCTCTTAAATCGTTTGAATCCCTTGTAGGCTTCAATAGCCTCACAATTGTGAAATTAAGAAAGGTGAAACTCTATGTTTATCTCAATAAACATCGAGGGAATGATTATGTTAAAGATCTAAGAGTAATCCCCATCAACAAACTTTCTATGCACACAGTATCTTGAATCCAAAGACACTGATATGACCTCATCATCCCTACATTTCCTTGGCCTTCCCACTAGTTTTTTGGAATCCTTTAAGCATTGTTGGTCTAGGCTAACATAGTTCCTTGGGGGAATTTCTCTCTACCACTATTGTCTTCCTTCTCCCATAATAAAATTAGGTTGGTGTGATCCATATTTTTAAAATTTGGATATCAATGCAAAAAAATCATGTTGGGAAGGAAGGCATGATGACCTTCTTCAAATTGATCAAAATGGAATGCTTAAGGGGGTTGAGATTCTTGGTGAAGTATATCCTTCCTAAATGCATTAACATGATGGAAGAATTCTCACTGTGCCTAGCCATTATGCATGCTAACAACGACCCTCCCAAACACAAGTGATCAATAATGAAAAGTGAAAAGTGAATGATGGCAACAACCACTCACCATTCTCAAGCGTGATCACAGTGTTCCCTCTAGCTTGGTATCCTCCGCCCTCTGTGACTTTTTTCTCCTCCGGTGTCATTCCCTAGATCTCCTTCTCCAACATTCCCTCGTGCAAATATCAGGGTTTGGGAAGTTACTCTCGGTGTGCTCACTTCAACTCTCCTTGTTGTGTGCTCTCCTCTTCCTCTCTCCCTAACTCTCCCCATCTGATCTCCTTGTGTGGTCTCCTCATTTTCTCTCCTCATGCATGCACATGTTTGAAATGTAAGTTGCAGGTTTGAAATGTAATTTTTTTTTGGTTTGGATTATTATATATAATTAATATATATTATAATTATATATAATATATATATTATAACTATAATATATAATTTATATATTATATAAATGATAACACACCTATAAATATAAGCATTAATTCACCTAACCTATTTACTTACCCACACATCTAATCGATGCATAGAACGAGTAGGTACAAGAGGGATAGGGGTTAATGTGTTAATAATCACCTAACCTAGACCTTGAATCTACACCCCCTAACCTTATAAATCATCAACCCATAACCGATAAACCTTCTAAAGACGCAATGTGATTTATTCCCATTGCTATACACATCAAAGTGAATAAATTCAACCAAGCGCGGGTAAATGACGGGAGTAACTATGACTCTCTTAAGGTAGCTAGATGCCTTGTCATATAATTAGTGGTGTTCATGAATGGATTAATGATATTCCCCACTATCCCTAGCTATTATATTCTAGAGAAACCACATCCAAGAGAATGGTCTTGGAATAATTAACGAGGAAAGAAGACCCTGTTGAGCTTGACTCTAGTCCTAACCCATTCATAGTTTGGGAAAATTAGGGCATAGTTTGGGAAAATTAGACCATAACATTTGTCTTTGGGAGTCACAAACAATGCATGATGTCTTGAGCGCCCACCTCACAAGCCTTACATAGGGAATCTTTGGCATGTGAGTAAGTTGTGGTGCCCATTTTAAGACATGTCATAGTAGGGAAGTTTTTTGGGCCTAGTCCATGGTCTAAAGTCAAAATATAAGATCTGTAGTCCATAACATTTTCCTTGAGGGTTGATGAACCATGCATTGGACCATAATCCAACATTCAAGTCCTATAATATGGGAAATGTTTGGCTTGTAAGTGGGATATGGTGTCCATTTTGAGATTTGTAACATGAGGGTTGATGTTTCTTTGGGCCTAGTCCTTAGCCTAGGGTCTAAGGCCATACTAATTATCGATCAAGATCAATATGGGTCATGTGTACTGACCTAAACCACCACATAGACCATACATAAGGGATATTTAGATTGTAAGTGAGATATGGTCACCATATTGAGGCCATCACACATGCCCTAAATAGGGAATATATGGTTCATGAGTTCAATATGGTGTGCATTTTAATGTTTGGTGCTCTAGGCAACATACAACATACAAAGGAAACATACAAATAATCTTTGTCTTATGAACAAGATATGGTACCATCAATTTTGAGGTTTGGCATATAGATTTTTCTTATAGACTACACTCCATTGCACCACATATGCCCTACATAAGGAATAATTGTTCTAATTGGTTAAATGTAGTGGTGATAATTTCATGTTACCTTGTATTATCTTGGATGAACCCTTGTTTTGAAACCCTAGGGAGGTTTGTAGTGGACTACCTCCCCTTATTGAAGCAATACTCTTGTAGGGTCCTTGCAGAGATAAGAGTCTTGAAATATACCAAGATCCTACCAATCAAATGATGCTTGGGCCATAAGGGCCATCATTTTGACACCTACT
>WSFP011429977.1:0-21764 GCA_009831015.1 Picea engelmannii | reverse complement strand
ATACCATATAAATTGATTAGGTTCTAAATTTAAAAAAGCAATTTGTACCTTTTGTGTATGAGGCACATTATGTAGATCAAAGAATTGCTCCATCTGAAGTATCCATGTGATTGGTTCCATGCCATCAAACTTCCTCATATCGATATTAGGAACGTGGTTGGTATTCAACCCAAAGTTGGAATTTCTCCATTCTTGATTCACCTTCCTTGTGTCCTCATCATGAATTTCATGGGATACATTTTCACTTTCAGGTGTCCTCTCTATTATGAAATTTTTCAATCCTTCCATGATCTCCCCTTTTAAACCCTCCATCATCTCTTGTAATTCATCTTTTGTTATTGTCTTCTTTTGTAAATCATTTATGTCCCTACGCATTTCTTCACCTTTATCAAGAGTCCATGTAGGATTATCTGGAGGCTTATTTGGTGTAGAATTTCCCTTTTTGGGTGGCATGCTGGCCAAGTATCACTTTTGAACCTTGATTTTGAGGTGGTTCTTCTAGACAATATTTCTTCTACTATATCTCCAAAGTTTCGGCCCTTCTGGGTATGAAAATTTATTTTTTGTAGTTCTTTGATATTTCTTCTCTACAAGTCCATAGGTCTGATCAAAATTTGATGCGCCAAGTGGAATTTATGTTAACTTCCCCACAACTTGCTTATTTTTGGCCTTTCCCGAAGATGTCACTTGTATAGTCTGCCCCGCACAAAATGATTGATATAAAATTCTGAAAATCCTACCAAAAATATTGCAAACCGTCCAATATCCAATGAAACCAGTCTCACTCAATTTGGATACTCTAGGAATAAGTTATGATAGTTTTACCTGGAACACCTTCTTGAGACTAGTCAATAGGACTAGTCAAATACCCTATCTTCCACAGGGTGTATCTACAAATGTAAGATGACCCAGAAGCTGAAATTTTTACCACAGATACCTTACTAATTTTTGTGAAAATTCTCCAGAGTTCAATGTCTCAAATGTTACAAAAAAAAAAATTATAGCAAAAATTCTGCAATGGATCAATTCAGGATGATTCCATAACCCTATCTTTCACAGGTTGTATCTCCGAAATTATGAGGCCTCGGGAGATGAAATTTTAACCCAACGGACCTTGATCTGTCTTCTAAATATCCTCCAAATATTTCCTTCTAAAATGTTGTAGAAAACAAGTTATAGCAAAAATTCCAAGGTGTCCCAGATGTAGAAGCGAAACCCCAAGACCTTGAGCTCTAATACCATATGTTAAGAACCAAATATCAATATAGCATAGATAAACCTCAGAATAAGTACTCAACGCCTTGAAAAAGAGAGAAATTCAGATAATAAGATTCTTCAAGGGGGCAACCTCCTTATGCCCACATAAATGTACAATTCCAAGATGATTCCAAATGAAAATGTCTCCTTGGTATATATAGGAGACTAGGAGGTATAATTACAACTAATGGAATAAATCCGAATAAATAAAATAACATTACTAATGTAATATGCCCCAATTAAGGGGTAATGAGCCAATATTAGGTCTTAACAAGATCTTCTTCTTTTTCAACAATAAATTGATCGGATTTACAATACTTGCATAGTTAGGAACAAACCTTTTGCACAAAATTTATCTTGCCGAAAAATGATTGAACTCCTTTCTTGGATGACGAAGGGTTGATTTCATTTATTTCTTTAACTCTTTCTTGCCAGATCTATCTCTGTGAGTCTTTTGAACAATTCTTCTCCTTTTACTATGGCTTTGTTGCATGCTTGGACAATGTTATTCAAATTCTTGATCTTTTCTTTCCAACAGGCATTAAGTTGTTTAATTTGACTTGGAGAAGGCATATCCTCATCTCTTATTTTCAATTATTCCATGTTTGAGACTTTTATTCCAAAAGGAAAGACAATGCCAACGTAGAAACCTTCTTCATTCTTTAAATCAGCTTGAAGATACTCATGAAAAGCATGTGCCCTTGAGCCAAAAGAAACAATATTTTTTGATACCTCACATGCTTCTATTATCAATGAAATTCACATTTTAATGTTTTTCTCTACATAACTTCGGACTGATGTGAGTAAACTAGAAGATCCTTTTAACTTAATAATAGGTGTACCTAGTTTAACCATTGAAAAAGGACTTTCCAAGATTGGGAGAGACATCAAGGCAGTTTCCAATTCTCTGATCCTTTCCTTTAACTTACAATTTTAAGCTTCCAAACCATCAATAGAGTCGTCAAGAGAGTCCTCGGTTGCCCTATGGATTTTGGAAATTTGGGACGGTCGCATGTCCTTTAGGTCGACCTCTGAGCGGTAATTTCCCATTTTATTCTTCTGGACACTTCTTTCTATAACCAACGTTTTAGACTCTTTATCAAAAACAACACTTTGAAAAGTGAAGGATTCCTCTTCACTAAAGGTCTCATTTCCAACAACTTCCAATAAATAATTTTGTTGAGCCGTATTTTTCGGTTGTTCCATTGCAAGAAATATTTTCTCAATATCTACTTCTAGTTCCATGTCCTCCAAAGAAAAGCTTTGGATTTAATTTTCTATAAGATTATCATCTTCCTCTTGCACTATTTTTTTCCTTTTCTTTCCCATGGGGAGCTTGTGTGAACTCTCAATTTTACTAGGGGGTGGATTCTTCTCTCCCTCTCCACTTGAACCACTGTTGAAAACCTTTTTAACTAGGTGGGCCATTGAAGCATTGCTCCAGGATGTGTTATTCTTGGGAGTAACAAATGGAGATTGAGAACTTCTTTCACTAGTACCTTTTCCCCTTTGCTTATAAAAATCATTACTACCGAGTAATATTTCTAGGTCACCAGCATCGTGTACAGGAGTACTTTGGTTGTTAACTTCTTCTTCTTCATTCAATATAGTTTGAATGAAAGATTTACTGAATCCCACTGAAAGCATATGTCCCACAAAGATTTTGTTCAGATCAAAACCTTTGATCTTTTCATCATACTTTAAATTCACATTGTTGAAATGATTTGCAAATTCGTCAACTTTATTTATATTTATGAACATGAAATCTCCAATCTTCCATGGCAGGGGAATAATTATTTTTTTCCTTTTTTCATGGAAAAAATGTAGCCAGAAGTTATATTGCCTTGCCACCTATGTAATAAATAGTTTTTCAGATACATGATACGAGAGAAAAGAAGGATTTTATTTCAAGAAGAATATTCTTATGACACTGTTATTCTCCATTTGTTCTATTGTTCCTTTTTTCTCTAAGAATCTAGAAACAGAACCATTTTTTTGGTTTGACTTCTTTCTCTTCTACTTATTAGGCTGACCCAAGTTCAAATATGAACAAGTTTCCAACAAAACCCTCTAAAACTATCGGCCCTCCTGGTAAACCAGAAGGAAACATAGTACACAGAGTGCACTACGCAATCTCACCCAAGATAGTTCTATGGTTGACTGCAAAGCTCAAGTTCTTGTAGTCTAGGAAGGAGTGCAGATCCGGGATTTTACTTGATCTTCTTCAGGCCTTAAACTGATTAGTCAATTTATTATTCTTAAGAGTCATTCATCTGTTAAGCCCATGTATGCATTCTAATAGATCCAACTGGACCATTCATCCATCCATTCATAACTAACTACTGACAGAAGGTAAATATGCAAGAAAAAACACACATAACACAGGTTTTACCATTCTTCACCCCCTCTTGGGCTACGTCCACAAAGATATGGCTTCTAGGCTCATTTATTTAGATTTCTGCAAAATATGGTGTTGCAGGCACTACATCTTCGATCATAAAATCATAGAAAAGGTTCAACAACCTTTGTGAGGTGGACTAGATCACACCAGGATCCTCAACCTGTTATCTAACCCTCAAAATATGGCCTACTTATCTCTTCTACAGCTCAATATCTTTTACAATAGTAGCTCACCTATAATCATCGAATCACAAGATTATAACCATTATTCAATAGCCCTGACCTAGACATCCTAGGTTCTTATTTATACAAATTTAAAAGCTTATTAGTCATTACAATCTCTACCAAAACCATATCCCTAGCATGGTCAGGTTTTCCTACCTGAGTGCCTTGCATGCTTTCCTCCTTTGCAAGCTTCTTTTTCTCGCACGTGATGATTTTCCTACCGGTTGTTCTTCTCCAAAATTAAGCTTTACCTTCCAAAAATAGACCTTTCCTCAAAATAGGTCTACACCCAAAAAGCTCCTAACACTGACATGTGGCTCGTCCTGATCCACCTAGGCAGTGCACGCTCCCTAAATAGCCTCTGCGAGGCTGTTGAACGTGTCCTTCAATTCCTTCCCTCTTTCTCTTATCTGTGCAGCTTTGTTTGTTAGAGCCTCTATATATTGGGTTGTTATTTCCTCTTGTAATAGTGTTTCATTCTCTTCTTGTGTATGTGCCATACTTTTCTTTTCATCCTCCAACTATGCGATCATCTATGTTTCTTTCTCTTGGAGGGATTCCACTTCCTCTTTTCTTTCCCACTTTTTATTTTGTGGTGCTTTCAGCTCTATCTCCAGCTTCTTCATGTCTTGAGTACCCTTCAGGTGCTCTATGATCCTTATTGTTTTCTTCCTTTGTTTGAGCTCTTGTATGGCTGCGCTGACTCTTTCCTCTTCTTGGTCCCACTGTTGGACCTACTCATCTTCTTCCAGTGTTGTCCAGATATTCGCGACTTTCTCTAACAGTTCTTCTATTGTGCTTGCTTGTTTCTCCATTTCCGCTATTTGAAGTGAAGCTTCTTATTTCCTTTTCTCTTGGACCTCAGGTGGAGTCATAGGGTTAATCCTTTCCTTTAGTTCCTCAATCTCCTTTCTGTACTGATCAATGGTTTGTGCAATGAGGTTGACCTTCTCCTTTGCACTTCTCTATATTTATTGCACGATGTTTGGGACGTGGTTGTATGTCATTGTCAATCCTTGTTCCAATATGTCTGTGTGTTCTTTCTCTACCTACTTCTCTGTGGTCAACTGGTCACATATTATTTGCAGCATCTCTATGACTCCTCTGCCCACCTCTAAATTTGTGGCATCCATGTGGGCCCTAGACTTCACTTCTTTCATGACACTGGCATGTTGTTTGTATAAGGCCTTTGTAGGTATTTCTTCCATGATCATTTCCACTTGTTCTACCTCCTCCACGGGTTTCTGCATAGTCTCCTGATCAAATATGATCATTTGATCAGTTACTAAGAATGTTTCCCTGCCTTGAACGACTAATTGCTCTATTTCTTCGGCTTCTTTCTACATTGGTGGCCTCTTTGTTATTTCCTGTTCTTGTATGGAGGCCTGTGATCCTGCTTGTTTTCGTAGTTGTTGTATATTTTCATGGACCTCTAATAGCTTGGCCATGATCTCTTCTCACTGGGCTTCTGCGATTTAGACCATTTCTTCACTTCGGTCTTGGACATTTTCCATGACAACCTCTGCATCATTATATGCCAAGGTGATGTCTAGGTCTTCCATATCGTACTTCCTTTTCTTGCATGAATCTTTTTCTTGTGTGGGTTTCCTTATTGTCTGCGATGGATGTGCCCCACTTGTTGCACCTTAGGCTCTTTTTTCTATAGCTTGTGTAGTGTCTTTATTCTCGGTCTTTGGTTGGCTTCCTATCCTTACTGCGGTGGGTGTCCTCCTCGGTCATTTTGGTACGGCGTTGCTCCCACTTGATTGAGTTTGAATTGTAGTTGTTATGGTATTTTCAGTTGGGATACCTATTATGGTTGACCAGCCTACTTCATCCTTATCTTTAGGTTTAGAGGATTGCACCTTTCCTGTCCTCGTGGCTATTTTTTCTACTGGTAATTACCACTGCGCAAGCCAGTATTTAATGATCCAGTCCACTTCCTCTTTGGTGACACAGTACTGCATCTTCATCCACACCTTCTTGGGATCCCACACAGCTTGGATCCACACATGATTCCTGGATGCCTTGAATTTGGTTATCCCCTCTGTCTCCTGTGCTACCTCTATTGGTATGTGCCACACCTTCATTGTGTGTTGTTGTATTTCTTCTAGTAGATTAATGAAGAATGTGTTATTGGCCTGTTGTGCCTTGTTATCCTTAGCCTACCAGAGCAACTCATATCTAGTCGCGTAACATTTTCCCATCCGATCCAAAAATGCCAAGAATTTGGTATCCTTCCACCCTGCCAACACTATCAAGATGATTAGCCATGAATAATGGAACTCGGTTCTATTTTCCTGTGTGTCGTAATATTCTATTAAAAACAGGTTCAACAAGTATGACACCCATCTGAACATAACACCCTTTGTGCACTACACGACCGTTGCAATAACGCCTATTGTTGCTTCCTCTCTTTGGCATTTTCTCAAGATTTTACAAGAGATCAACTTACTAGTGAACCTTGTCACATTTTCATTGATGTATTTGATGAAAATTCCTTTGTTTCCCCACGTTGTGTTGAATTGTGCTTTAACCTGCTCCATTAGTTTTTTTTCATGTGCCTTGTTCTCTAAGTATTCTTCGGGTTGTGCACCGATTGTGGGGATTCATGTGATTTTGGAAATCAATGCCACATCAATCTGAATTGGTCTCTCCATCCATAGGATTCCTCCATGGATGCTAGAGACTAGTTTTTTGACACATAGGATGACATTCTTACCGCGCCCAAAATGTGGTATGTCTAATAGGTTCATAATGCTTGAATTGTAGAGCCCATTGATCCACTGCGCAAGCTCTAGTATAGGTTTTTTGAGGGGTCCAATTTCCCCTATGTTTATGAGGTAATTCTCCTCAGCCAACTCTGGAAACTAGGTTGCATTACACACGTCATGGTCAGTGCACCTTAGATTAGGTACCTTTCCTAGAATGTCATCTATAGTGATGATTGCGTCTAGGAGATAAGGGAGTTGAATCTCCATGGTGTCTGGTGCCTTTTTTTTTGTCCTGCAGCAAATGTGTCTACCTCTGTTGCATCTGCGTCCTCTTCCTCCCTGTCAAACTTTGTTCGGTCGATGATGTCTTCAACCAACACTTCCTCTTGTTCATGGGACTGTCGTGGTCCCATCGTTTCATAAGGTTTTGTAGGCGTCTCAGGGTTAGGGTTTGAAACACCATTATGGGCCCCAAAGATCTGCCCTATTTCTCCTTGTTGCATTGTGGGAATCTCTTCCTCAACTTGCATCAGGATAATTGATTCTGGGTCATAGGTGGTAACATCTTCCAGCTCGACCACATTCTCAAGATGTTGCATTCTCTCCTTGTGCCTTTGGCCCTGCCGAGTAATCCAGACGAACTGTCCTGGCACGTTGAACTTCGGTGGAGTCACACTCTCTCAATTTCACAAAATTGCTTTCTCTTTCGTCAACTAATAACTATGGAACATGTTATTTTTCTCAGTTTGGGCTCAAAACTCGCTAAGTGTTGAATAATTGTGTGCTTTCTGCCTTTTATAGACCTAGTCATATTCACTTTTCATGTGCATTTGTGCCAACTTCGAATTTTTAATGCACGTTGTTTTCTGATGTTTGTCGCGGTAACTACTGTGTGCTACTTTTTCCAATATTTTTGTATTTTCTTTCTTTTCTATTTTTGTATTTATTTTTCTCTCCTTTTCTCCTTTTTATTTCTTTTTCTCATTTTTCTATCCTATCTTCTATTATAGTACACTATGTACATGAATTTCTTACTATGTTGTAACGTTTAAGCATTAGGAGGTTGATTGTCCTTGTACAGTTTCAACCGACTCCCATTGATCATTCCTTTCGGTTATGTTCCTTCCATATACTTTAGTTGTATAGATCCCCCATCTGTGACAGTCTTTACTTCATAGGGCCCTAGCAAATGGATTTTAAATTTTCCAGGATGTTGAAAAAATTTACTGTCATAAAGAAAGACTAGGTCTCCTTCCTTGAAACTCTTCCTCTTTATATGTCTATCATGTTAGGCTTTGTCTCTTTCTTTCTGTACTTATTGGTGAAATCCTTCTAGAATCATGTCCTTTTCCATCTCCAATAGTTTATTCAACATCTCCTTTTTTCCACCTCTTTTTGGAATGTTGGTAATTGCTACTACGCATAGACTAGGTACCAGAAATAATAAAGGTACTACTACTTCTTTCCCATACACCAATCTGAATGGTGTTTGTCCTATCAACTTCTTACATGTAGTCTTGTATTCCACAAGTAATAATAGTATTTTCAAATCCCAATCATCCCTGTTGACATTGCATATCTTTGTCAGAGCATTCTCCAAGATCTTATTGAAAACTTCTACTATTCCATTTGCCTAAGGATGGTATGGTGTACTCTTCTGGTGATAGAATTCAAACTCCTCAGTCATAGCCCTGATCGTATTGTTGATAAAATGAGTAGCTTGGTCACTCATCAAAATTCTTGGACATCCAAATCTAGTGATCACTTGATCAAACAAGAAGTGTGTTGTTGTTTATGTGATACAACCTTTGATTGGTGCTTCTTTTTCCCATCTTGTTAAGTATTTTGTCCCAGCAATGATATATCTAGCTCCTGACCTTTTTGATGGTGGGTGGATTGGTCCCACAAAATCTATTGCCCATTCTTCAAATACATGTGAAGTTATTTGTGGTATTAGGGGCATCTCATCCCTTATGTTGGGTTTGCCAACCCTCTGACAAACATTTAAATCCATCACCTATAATTATTTAAATAAGGCAATATTCAAATTAATATAAAAAAGGAAAAGAGTGGTTGTAAATAGTTCAATTATCTGCATTAAAGAAGAATCCATGTTGGACCTGAAGAAGGCTAATCTCAGTGACTTGTTGTCGGTTTGGATAGTTGTCTCTCATTCTACCTTTAATAAAGATAAATCCAAAGATGATTAAGTTGAGAGCATGTGAAAAAAATTGTTGCATTAGAAAATCAAGTAAAGTATTATAAAGGATCTGAAGATGTAGTGAGTAAGTTCAAGGAATTCCTTGAAGAGGATAAATTAAATGAAAACATTAGGAAGGACTTCATAGCCAATGTATTAGAATTGCAGGAAGTGAACCTAAAGTTATCTATATTTTATAATGAAAATCTCATATTTAGGAATAGATAGGAAAAGGTAAGAGATCAAGTTAAATTCATCAAGCAATTTCAAAAGAGTCGAGGTCACAAGGACCATGGACTTAGAATGATTACTAGAGAAGAATTCTCCAAAATGGAACAAGAAAAAAACTATTGGGTAAAATTGGTTGAAGGATCCCAAAATAAAATTGAGTACGAGTGGTTGGCATGTAACAAAGTATGGGATCTCATCGAAGATACTACTTCATGCAATAGGTTTCCAAGGCTTGAGCGAGAATTTCATCTCAATGGCTAGAATTTTCAAAGTTATATTGAGAATTTATTTTCAGCATGTATTGTTCAAACTTTTACATTCAAATCTTTAAGCATTTATGACATATTTTTAGAGAGCTAAAAACAATATTCTATGAGTTCTTTATCCCGATAAGAATCTCTTTGTATAAAAAACCTGATTTGCAAGCTCCTCCCATTGCTTATGACAAGGAAATAATCTACAATTGAAAACACTAAACTCAAAACAACTTTCAACTCTTAAAATTTATGATTCACATTTAATGATTATTGATGAATGGGTAAGTTTCAAGTATTGGGACGATTGAGTCAATGCATATATTTTGGGGATGGATCTTCATTTTCATCTATTGATTTTGTGCTTGCATTATTTATTCTTTGAAAGTTTCGTGTTTGAGTTTACATGGAAAGATTTCTCTTAGTGATGGAAAAGTTCCTCATAAACCATGAAGTTGGAACTCTCTTATGCTCCTATTTATAAATTGAAGTTTACTATTGCAAATAGGTTTCAAATTTGAAGCCTTCAATGCCTGCTAGAACCTCTTTTTCCTTTCATAGAAAGATAGTGTAATTTTGTCAAGCAAAAGAAATTTATTTTTTCTACTAAAAAGGATGAAATGAAGTGATATTTACTTCTTAAATTTGAAATTAAAGTGTTATTCCTATTGGAATAGGGATTGAACGCAGAGGAAAACAGATTCAAGAGGCAGCAGTGGTGTTGAAAGACACTGTAGCATTAAACCACGAGTCGCTTAATGAGAGTGAGAGGAGATCTCTCGAGATGATATGATGATCTGATATGATGATAGACAGATCGGAAGGATATTCTATAAATGGGTTCTGGTCATGGACCAAAACAACCAAACCTAGGTGAAAGCAGTTGCACATTTTCATGAAACGTGGATCGAGATCCTTAAGTGGATATGGTCAGCCACCAATTTTGTTGGTCGTCGACCCAAAGACTTGGTCAACTCACTCATCTAAAAAAGTGAGGTTTATGATGGAACTTCATGTTCCAACACCCCCCTTTGTAAACTTAGATTTGAGGAAAACAAATTCTATATAATTCCCCCTTAAATTTGTCTAACTGCAAAAGTTGATCACAAGATGGTACAGAAACACTCTCGAGGAAGTCTGATCACCATCAAACATGTATCACGACCAAAGAGCAGTCATCCATTGAAAATTGGTTAAAAAATATGTTGTCCAAACATGGTCTTATTCGGTCAATAGATTAAACAACAAAAGAACACCAACCAATTGATCACTCTCTGCCAAGATAAACAGTCTCTACATCAAGTACAACAAGCAGAAGTGTGGCTCCCAACAAAACAACCGAACATGGTACGGTCAGTGTCAACAAATCCAAGAACATCATTTGGGTTTACACTTCAACAAATTCAATTACTCCCCCATGTTGACACTTGAAATCGTTAGGACCGAAACGGAAACCTCATGAGGATATAAATCCCCCTGCATTTTTACAGAGGTGGTACTCCTCTTTACTATAATATTTTCTTGGAATTCTAGATATTCATAACATGGGACTTGACATAAGTTCATCATGGTAATCAAAGAAATATAAAGATTGTAAGAAAGATGAACGGAAAATGTTTTGTTTTATTTTTTAAAGAAAGTTCCTGAGGATGGACTAGGAACCGCACACATTCACACATTTAAAGAAAATAAGAAAAAGTTCCTCGCATCCATCATAGTTTAGAATAAATATTTATGATCACATAAAAATAAAAATAAGATGATATGCATGCAAAAGAGAACTTTAGCAGAGTGGAAACATGGGCAGCTCAAATAAAGATAATGATAGATCAATCTCAAATACTTTATACTCAAAACTCATAGTTACAAAGCACGGTCAAAACTAATCCCGAAATAGCTCTCTTGAACTTTATAAAATATATATAGTCTGTTACATATTCTTTGAAATTTAAAATGTGTTTGTCTTAAAGACTGGGATTGGGGCTCCTACAGACCATAAAGAAAATAAACACAAGAATGAAGCTTTTATAAGAAAGATGGTGGGAGGTAAAAGAACAAAAAGACCTGGTAAGAAGAAAAGAGAAGTTATCAGTCTTCGGTTAAACCTTTCTATTCAAAGAAACAGAGTAACTGGATGAAGGACTTGATAAAAAAAGAAAGATATGATCAACATAAACTTACTATGATGGTATCTTGTCTCTTCACTTGCTTGTTGGTGTCCTTTTATTCTCTTAATTAATGGTTATAGGAACCATCTCAACTATTTCTTGCCCCTCGTTAGTCAATTTCTCAATAGCTTTCTTGAACCATTATTCAATACAACTTTTCATTGGTTCCATGTTGATTTCATGTTGGATTTTGATGTTGAACAACTCTCCCTCCAAGTCTCTAAGATCAAGGGAAATGTCATGTAATGATTCTTCAATGTCATGATTTTTCACAGATTAGTCCACTATCCAATTGTGTATGTCTTCCTCATCATATTCAAGTATATCATAGAACTTTTCAACTGACAACCCTTTAAAAATATCATATTTTTCTTCAAATTGTTGCTTTGTGAGGAATATCAAGTTGAGAATTAGTTTGGGGTCTTGTACTTTGTTATTACTCCTGGCTAAGTCTATCTTTGTGAGCCTCTTGAATAATTCTTCCCTCTTTGATATAGCTTGGATGCATGCTTGAAAAATATTATTTAAGTTTTTTATATTTTCTTTCCAGAACACATTCAACTGTTTTATCCGGCTTGGGGAGGGAAAATCCTCCTCTCTTCTCCTTAGTTATGTCATGTTGGAAAATCTATTTCCAAAGGGTAGTACAACATCAAGGTAAAAATCTTCTTCATTTTCCAGGTCGGCTTGCAAATACTCATGGAAGGAATGCACCCTCGATCCAAAAGAAGCAATGTTTTTCGAAGTTTCTCATGCCTCTATGATCAATGCCATTATTTTCTTAATATTTATTTCCACATAGCTCCTAGCTTATGTAAGTAGGCTTGAGGATCCCTTTAATTTAGCAGTGCGTCTAGTGGGTCTAACTATCTTCCAGTTCCTTGATCCTTTATTTCAATTTCATGTTTTTTGCTTCAAGACCACCAATGGAGTCATCCAAAGCATCCATGATTTCTCCATGAATTCTATAAATCTAGGAAGGTCGAATATCTCTTAGGTCAACCTCTGAACAAGATTTTCCTTTCTTATTATTTATATCACCTTTATCAATAATCAATTTCTTGGATTCCCTGTCAAAGACAGTGCTCTGAAAAGAAAATGACTCTTCCTCATTGAAGGTCTCATTCTCAATAATTTCCAATGATGGATTATAATGGGCCATGCTCCCTGACTGATCCATTATGGGAAACATATTCTCAATATCCTCTTCGAGCTCCATGTCTTCAAGGGAGAAGTTGTTGATGTCACTTTCTATGTGGTGGTTTTCTTCCTCTTGCACAACATTTTTCCTCTTTTTTCTCAAAGGAAGTTTGTGCGAGCTCTCAATTTTTCCCGACGAGGGATTCTTTTCTCCTCCATCGCTCGAACTAATCTTGGTAACATTTATGGTTGGGTGGGTCAGTGGAGCATTGCTCCGAGATGTGGTAGTCTTAAGAGTGATAGTTGGGGACTGGGCGCTCTTATCGCTGGAACCCTTTCCTTTATGCTTGTAAAATTCATTAGTACTAAGTATTGTCTCCAAGTCACCAACATTATGAGAAGGAGCGCCTAAGTTATTGTCTTCTTCTTCACTCAGAACAATATGAATAAATGAATATTTGAATCCTATTGCTAGCATCTGTTCCACGAAAATTTTGTTAGGGTCAAACCCCTTTATCTTTTTATCATATTTGAGATTCAAATTGTGGAAGTGGTTTGCAAATTCATCAATTTTGTTTATATTTCTGAATATAAAGTCCCCAATTTTCCAGGGCAAGGGTATGAATTTATTTTTTCGTTTCTCATGAAAAAAGTGCAGCCAGAAATTATACTGCCTTGTGACTTCCATAATAAATTTTTTAACAGATACATGGCATGGAAGAAAGGAGGGATTTTCCTTAGAATCGAAAATCTTGATAACATTATGATTTTCCATTTTCTCCAACGTCCCCTTTTTATCCAGTAATTTACTTACTTGGTGGGATATTCTGGGGGTATCTTTTCCAAACAATAATCCTTTAAAAACCGAGACAAAATCATTGAAAACTTCATAGAAATGAAAATAATCTTTGTGTCTCCACAACGCTTGGTACCAGAAGTTAACTGGGTCAAGGTCATAGTTCACCCTCTTACAGATAAACAATTTTGGAAAATGACAGCAATATGCTATCGCAAACACCAAATAAGAATCCATAAATAATTTCTTGTCTTTTTTGTACTATGACAATTGGGAGGAAATTTCAATGGAAAATCAGTTTTCCCCAATCAAAAATAGCTTTCTATTTGACTGTAAAATATAAGATATAAAGAATCATACAGGAAATGGTGGTGGTACTTTCCTGGCCTGTCACCCTGATGAACAACCAAGCAATTTCCCGAAAGGGGTTTTTGAATGAGTCAACCTGCAACCTGGTAATGTCTTTAGGGATAGCCGCGGGATTATCCAAGAACTTAGACAATAGGTCCAAGCCGTTGTCATGATTTTTCAGGAAATCCATGCAATCCTCTCCTTTGAAAGTAATTGTTTGCTCAATGAGATTCAACACCTTACGGAACACTTGAGGTGAAAGAGAGATGGGATAATGGTCTTGAAGTTGAATAATCTTCTGACTCGGTATGTATTTCTCAACGCACCATGCAACCAGTTCCTTGCAGTTGAAAACCTCAAGGACACACCCTGCACGAGCAATTAGGGATGTCCAGATCACTTCCTTCTTAGCAGAAGGGGATGAATAGTAAGAATACACTCTAGACCACTGAATTTTCTGGTCCTCACGCCTAAAAATATTCAAATTATCACTGTAGAACTAATGTCGAGTTGCTACGGCCATAAGTTGACGAGAGTGTTCCTTTAATCCAAATAATATTTGTAATGAAATTTTGAGAGAGATAACAATAATATTATCTTCGACAAATCATTCTTTAATGTGGTTTAATGAGAAATATCCTCGAGCCCTTCACTTATTAATAACGATCTTTATGAAACCTACATGATGAGTTATTATCATTAAACCATACTAAATTTGTATTGGCAAAAGCACTAAGGTGGTGCGAACAGACAAGAGTGATTAGTATTTGGGAAATTTTGTGAACCCATCGACCCGAGAACCCGCGAACCCGTAGTTGGGAATGATAGAAAATAATCTAACTGTTGGCAGCAGTCGGTAGGACTTGGATATAGAAGAAATGAAATATTTAGGAGCTCGGTACGTGCAAGAAGTCTAACGGTCATAATATAGATCGCATATATTTGGGTGAAAAATGGATATCGCGGAACTTGGAACATGAAATCTTGAACTCGTGAACCCGCGAATGCATAAATGGTTAAGTATAGAATAATATGGTGGTTGATCGAACTCATGATATGGGACTATGGATGGAGATGAAGATCTATGAGTCCGCCAACCCACCATTTTGAAAAACGACTAAGTATAGTAACTAGAAAGTGAAAAGAGAAGGGAGAAAAGAAAAGGGGAGGTGAGGGTAGGCATAGAAGAGGGAAAAGAAATGGAGAAAAGAAGTTGAGAAAATAGAAAAGGGGGGGAAAGTTCGGAAGTGAGAAACGATCTCAACAACTGGCTCCAATTGTGGGATGATAACCCCCTGTGGTTTGTCAATAATCGAGAAACTTTATGACTCGGTTCTTCCATCCATTGGGATATGGAGTCAAAGGTAAGAATATACAAACTAAAAAATAAATTTATGTACAAGGAGAATGTGAAATTTTTAGGTGAAGAAACCTTTCAAATGTTTGTCGTAGCAAGCATTAATCTTTTACCCTTCATGTCTTGGAGCATATAGGAATTAAAACCTAGGATCTTTTCAACAATGTATGGTCCAATCCAAAGCACTTCAAACTTTGTATGCATCGATGGTTTCTCCTTGGCCTTGTTCCAAAGTAACACCAATTCTCCCTTATGAAAATGTTTTACAGTTGCACTCTGATCAAAATATATTTTGATACTTTTCTATCTCTCAGAAGTTCTCTTTAGGTCTTTTCTTCGTTCTTCTTCCAATTTCAACAACTGGTTGATCCTCCTTTGGATAGGTGAACTATCTTTTGTATCTTATGTAATAACCACAAAATTCAAGGCATTGAGTATGAGGCTAATTGGATTTTTCACTTATTTCCCATAAACCAATGTATATGGGGACATCCTAGTGTTGTCCTTTGGAGTCGTTATGCATTCCCACAATGCATCATTTAGCTTCAGATGCCAATTCCTTTGTTTCTTGTCAATAATTTTCTTTAATATCTAAACGAGTGTCTTATTTGTGGATTCTTCAAGACCATTTTCTTGTGCATAATAATTTAATGATTGACCCATGATATTCCATATTCTCCACAGAACTATGTAAACTACAACCCGATGAAAATTGAACCATTATCAGTGATAAATTTATATGGGACATCGAATCTTGACAAAATATTATCTTTGAGGAACTTGATTAACTCTTCATAATCATCCCTTTTAATGTCACTGCCTCTAGCCACTTTGTAAAATAATCCATGGCGATCAGAATATACATGTGTGCCTTGCTTGAATTTGGATTTATTGGTCTGACAACATCAAATCCCCATTGAGAGAATGGTTGTTCTACAATTATGGGCTATAATGGCATCGCAGATCTCTTCATTTTCCCTGAAAATTGTTGGCATGATACACACTTCAGTATTGTGGCATATGAGTCTCTAAATATTGATGGACAATAAAACCCAACTCTTATTATCTCATGGGAGGTGGTAGTAGGTGTAAAGTGTCCACCACATATTCCTTCATGGAATTCTCTCAGTAGTTCTTGGGATTGGTTTTCATCAATGCATCTCAGTACTGTACCATCATAATTCCTCCTGAATAATATATCAGCAATCAACACATATTTATTTGCCTTCATCTTCAATGTTCTTCACTCCTTAGGGTTCATGGTGGCAGGAAACTACCCGAAACTCAAGTAGAATACAATGTCTTTGTACCATTCTGAATCCTCCAATGGTTCTCCTACTGAAATTGAAATCATTCCATCCAAGAATCACTATTCACGATGAGCTTGCATAAACCTTGTCATTTGACATCGTTTAAAGGTTTAATTTCAATATCATATTCTTGTATATTTGTCATCCAATTAGCCCATTTTTCTTCTCTCAATTGTTGATTCAGAAGCATCTTCACTGGCGATGAGGGAACATAAGCAATAACATGAGAATTTAGTATGTACATTCAAAAGTGTGTCATCACTTTTACAAGATCCAAGGCTTGCTTTGCTAGTTCTGAATATCTCAATTCATAGTCATGAAGGGTTTTTCTCATGAAACTGATTGGGATTTCTTCACCCTTGGTATTCATCTAAGTAAGCACAGATGCAACATTTTTTTATGTAGTGAACAAATAGATTATTAAAGCCCTTTGAAAATATGGACTAATAAGGATTGGAGTTGTGGTAATTTATCTTTTGATATTATTGAAGGCTTCTTGGGTATCCATTGTCCATTCAAACCTTTTTTTCTTTTTCAACAATAAATTGATCGTCTTTACAATGCTTGCATAGTTAGGAACAAACCTTCGCACAAAATTTATCTTACCGAAAAATGATTGAACTCCTTTCTTGGATGACGAAGGGTTGATTTCATTTATTTCTTTAACTCTTTATGGATCTATATAAATATCTTCCTTGCACACAATATGACCCAATAGTTTTCCTTGAGTTACAGCGAATAAGAATTTCTTTGGATTTTGAAAGACACCGTATAATCTACATCTGTCAAAAACTTTTATGAAATGATGGATATGATCACCCCTTATTTTTTAATGCACTGTCAAATCATCTTGATAGTTTTCCATGAATTTTTCCATCAACCCACTAAATGCATGATCCATGGCCCTCTGGAATGTGGCTCCAACATTCTTCAAACCAAAGGGAATTATAGAATATGCATATGTCTCCCAAGGTGTTATGAATGTTGACTTTACCTTGTCTTCCTCATCCATCAAGACTTGGTTATATTCAGAAAAACCATCCAACATGGACATGCAGGCTGATCCAATCACTTTTTGGAGAAGGAACTCCATATTAGGTAAAGGAAAGTTATCCTTTATGCTTGCTTTGTTAATATCTCTAAAATCAACACACATCCAGATTTCCCCAGTATTTTTTCTTACAATCATAAGATTTGAAAGCTATTCAAAATTTCTAATGGGATAAATTATTCCAACCTTCTTTAATTTCTCCAATTCAATATTTACCATAGGTTTCAATTTATGTTTCATCATCCTTATTTTTTGCTTGATAGGTTTTGCTTCTTCTCTCAAAGGGATGATGTGTTGAAATATTGTTTTACCATAAGCTTTCAAATCATCATAGGTCCATGCGAACACATCAATGTATTCTTTAAATAATGCAACATATTGATCAACTTCCTCAGTGGTGCAATCAACTCCCATGTTGACATATTTTTGGGAAATGTCAGTTCCAATATTGACCTTTCTTGTTTCTTGCACTTTTCGAATTGAAACTTCTTCCAGGATATTCTTAGCATGATCGTCTTTCGTAAAAAGAGACTCAGATTGTATACAATATTTAGGGATAGAAGACATGTGATCATCTTCTTCATCATCATCGTTCAACAAAATATTTTCCAGTTGTTCATCATTATCAAACACTTGCAAATATTCCATGTTATTGGGCACAGAAGGTCGGAATGATCTTTCTACTTGAAAAAATGTTTTGCTTTGTATATCGTCTGGGTTTGACAATGAGGCCGCCAAGGCCAATGAATCTGCCTTATAAATCTTATCCCTTGTAATGAAAGAAATGTTGAAAGAACTAAAAGATTCCATCAATTCGTTAACTCTTTTGAAATATAACTTAAGTCTTTACTTCTTGATTGTATACCTTTGGGTGACCTGATTAATCATCAACTCAGAGTCTCTAGTCACAAGTAGATTTTCTATTTTCATTTCTTGTGCAAGGATCATCCCCTGAATCAAGGATTCCTATTCTGCCTCATTATTAGTACATGAAAATTCAAATATAATAGCATGTGTATGCACAATCTTACTTGGACTCATAAGAACAATTCCAACTCCACTCCCAGAGTTTTAACAAGCTCCATCGAATGACATCCTCCAATAGCCTTCAAACAGACATTCTTGATTCTTCGTATCTTGAACTTTCTTTAGGATTTCATTATGTTCCATGTATAGGATATAATAGTTTCCAATCCTGGCATCTATACAATCTTCCATTAATTCATTATCCTTATTCTTGAAAGAGAAGTAGTTCCTGGGTTCACGGGGCACTTTAATCATTGCTCCTTCTTTGCCTGGTAGCATCATGCAACTTCCATCATTCATTATATATCCCCCAATCATGGATGTCCAATATCTTCCCAACACAACTCCATATGTTGGAGGAAGGTCTACCACAATAATATTGAAAACTATAATAATATGGGGGGTTGTCATGATCCAAGCATAAAAGTCCTTGATTTCTCCATAGGCTGGCACTTTTCTAGAATTAATTGCATATATACTTTCACCAGCTTCATAATATTTGGTGCAACTCAAGCCCAATGCCTCCATGATCACCAGTGGCATGATATTATTTGTCACACGAGTGTCAACTAAAAAATTATGTAGTGCAATATCATAATTTTCAATTGAAATGTAAAAGGGAGGAATTTTACCTCTCAGCTTGGCAGTTGACTGGTTCTTGCTTTGTTTTGGACTGGTAACAACAATTTCTTCTCTTTCAGATGGATCATCCAACAATTTCAAAAAAAAATCTCTTTGTTGGGGAATCTTCACCACTTCTATAAAAGGCGGAGTTATCCTTAATTTACTTAATTCCTCTACGAAATTATATGTCATCCAAGTGGATTTTGACATCAAGTGTTTCCTTTTACTTCCAACGCTATATGTCACTTTCTCATTTTCCCTTTTTTCATTTTTTTTCTTTATCTTTTTGGTTTTCTTTTTCAAAGTCATTCTTATTCTTGGTTCTATTTAAAAATCCTCTTGTCTGGGTGACATTTTCTTGTGAGTTGGGATCATTTTTGCCTTCTTCAAATATATACATGGACGTATCGCATTCATCCATATGCACATTTTCGGGACTTTCATCAAGTGAGTAATAGTTCTCTTGCTCAACTTTTTTCTCATCATACACATCATCTAGAACAGCTGCATTGGGAGTAGGCTGTGTGGGAACCCTTGGTATTTTTGGATTATACATGTCTTCAAACCTCACTCTATTTTCTTGGGGAGGGTTCCTTATTTTCTTTGGGATTGGAATCCTCATATTTTCCACATAATTGTCTCCCCTCCTTAGTCTGGTTATTTCATTATTCATTTGTTTGATAGTTATATTCATTTGTGCAATTTCAATTATTTTCTTAGTTTCTTGTGCCGCCACAGGGTCATCCTGTACGTCTGGTATGGTTCCCTTGAAAAATATTCCTCCAATTGTTTTATTTTGGTTCCTTCATGGCTTGAATTATTCGTTCTTTCTTGAACTAGAATCTCCTTGATTATCAATACTTAATCCTCCCAATTCCCTTTGTACTTTTCCCAGTATGATGTCGAGGTCGGCACCCGTTTCAATCATAATTTCTTCCATCTCAGTGGATTTAGTCATTGCCTCCTCCAAAGAATCCATTTGGGATATTATGATAGCATATTTCACATTCGGGGGAATTGCTTTCTTATAACACCCGAGTACAATTGGTTCATTTGGTATTTTGTCTTTTGGAATTTTACTTAAGGTTTTATTGAACCTGAGATTAAAATCTCATATTCTTTCATTCTTGCTCAATCCAATCTGGGTGAAATTAGTGAGAAGGGTATGATAAGAAATTGGAGGGGAGAACATAGTCAGGAACATGGATTCGAGGTCATTAAATGAGAAAATTGATCTACTAAGCAATGTCGTATAGAATTCATATGCTTTTCCTGATATGGTTTGCAGAAATAACCTTACCATGAAATATTCATACTCAACATGGTGAAAATCACAAACATCAAGAAATAAGTGCAGAAGTCTCTTTGCATTGATTGCTCCGTCTCCAAAAAATTCATTTAAGGTACCCTTGGGGAGAACAGGGAGATCATGTTGCTCACCTAAAAGATTCAACGGGGAATCTCTTATTCTTCATCAATTTTCAAACCTTAGGTTTCCACCTCCTTGTCTCTCCTCATGATGTTTGTCTCGTGGTTGTTCATTTTTTTCTACCATATCCGAAGAGGTTCCAATAATATGGTTCTCTCTTCATAGATTATAGATTTTCTTACTTTTACTTCTGGTAATGGGTCCTTTGTATTCATCCAGTTTCAATCCTGACCTTGTCCTATTGGCATGTTTGCAGGCAGAGCATGCTTGTCATTGATGGAAATAATAGCAGCGACGATGGCATGTTTATAGGTAAGAACAACAATAATGATGGCATGATTACAGGCAGAGTGTGCAATGACGACAAACAGGAAAGCAACAATGATAGCATCGGGAATGACGAGACCATGAGAAATTGTTGTCTACAATCTCAGGAGGATGAGCATAGGGTAGAGAGTTGCAGTTTCTAGATAGCCAGAGGTTATCATGAAGGATGCAAGGAGCGTGTGCAGGATTCCTTAGAATCTGTGAGTTTGTAGAAGGAATCAAGCTCAAGAGGAATAGCGCAGAGTTGAACATAGAGAGAAAGTGTGTGCCAGGACCAAGGTTAACTTCATTGCCAAAGCTTAGGAGAGATAACAATTTTTAGAAATGCAGATGAGACCCATGAACACTTAGAAAACCTTCTAAGTTGGAGAGATCAGAAGCTCGGGAAGAAGAGCGATAGTGATCGTTGGATTGAACACTGTGAAGAATATGGATAGTTAGATCAGATTCCATACAGGAGGAATGAGTGTGCGAGAGAGGAATAGATACCATCTGTTGGATTTGAGTGCAAAGGACCAGCAACCGTTAGATTCAGTGGATTTTCAAGGAGGATAAGCTCGGGAGGAATACCCGACAACCATCGGATTGAATTAGTGGAAGGACAGGATAAGCAAGGGATGAGATCTGAGATCTCGATCAGCCAAATTCCTGTTAGCCATCGGATCATTTTAAAGTTGAAGGATAGGATAAGTGGGGCTAAAGGGTTGAGAATTTGATTATCTGAATACCCATCAGCCGTCGAATCAAACCTAAATTCCCGTCAGTCGTCGAATCATTTTCGAGTGGAAGGATAAGATAAGCGAGGTAAGATCTGAGATCTCATTTATGCGAATTTTCGTCAGTCGTTGGATCATTCTAAGTGGAAGTATAGGATAAGCTAGAAGAGTTGCATCGCAGATAGATC
>ML865962.1:18675-32369 GCA_009831015.1 Picea engelmannii | reverse complement strand
AGTCATCGACTTCCACTCACACCATCCAACCAATTTTGTTTCCATGGTCCTTAAATCTTTCTCACCCCATCTAGTTTACTTAGTCACCATGGTGCTTGAGTCCTATTCAATTAATCTATCCAACTTAATATCCACGGTCTCATATATCTATTTATCATTACTCTCTCTCATACTGCCGCTATCACTTTGGTAGAATTTTCATGTTCAGGTTTATGGAATATTCCCAAATAATTGACCATTTATGACCCATTCAAGGGAGTTTCTATGTCTCATACTCATCTCTGTTTATTCTAATTGTTTCAAGTCCAATTCTATATCTTTAACATTTTTCTCCACACCTAATTTTTGTTTAGGGGATTCATCATCTCCCTTTCTCCAATGGATATGTCCCTATCAACCACACCACATTTTCTATAGGGTTTTGATTTAGATGCTCAGTGCCTTGGTCATTGTTTTCATAATTGGAGGTTTACCTAAATAAAGTAGTGGATTCCCATCATTGATCACAAACTACATGGTTCCTATAAGTTTTTACTCCAAAAAATTTATTGACACTATGTAGGATCATACTTGTACCTTGATACCCATTTTAATTATTGATGGTTTACCTCCTATCCAATAGTCATTTCCATAATTGATTACTTACCAAATGATTTTTCTATTCCCAAATAAAACTCATCATCACATCATGTAGAATCATACTTGATGATGTAAGTGTACCAAAACTAGTCGAAGACCATGGACATGTTTGACTATTTTCTAGCATTATCGGGAGCCTACATATTGGTATTACTTCTAGCAATATCTCTACATGTCCTAACCATCCCACCATTATGGAACTCCTCTTCTATAGTTCTATTCCACCACTAGGTGGAAATATTTCATCACATATTCGATATTGAAAAAAAAAATCATTTTAAGATGTACCATGATCTAGACTCATATGTATTATCTTACAAATCCATGGCTTGGTATTTCACTTGACTTGACTATTACACAAGCCTAGGTATGCCTTCCTCATTTTAAGAGATTGTATATATTATCACCTTCCATTTGTTTTGGAGGTGATATCCTTTCTCTCTATAGTTGAGGTTCCCCTCATTTCGAGTCTCTCTCGGTACTTTTTAGAGAAACTCATGGTGTATGTTATATACACGATGTGCTATTAACCTTAGACACCAAAGGGCATATATTATCATGTGAATCTCATCCTCTTGTGACACTTAAGTGATTTTTAGAAAAGGAATCACAAATCACTTCCAAATAAAGTTTGTGAGATCTAAACATTGGAATAAAAGGCCAATTATACATGAAAAACATAATTCAAATTTCGACTATATGTGCTTAACCCTTTATGAAGCACACAATTGTCCCCTTAATCCTTCGATAAGAATGTAGTCACATTTAAAAAATAATTTCTTATAATTGTCTGGCCCAGTCAATGGAGATGTCACTTTTAAAATCTTCTTAGTCAATTGGCATCAATACAAATAAAACCAAATAATCCAATTAAAGTGTCATTGGCTATACCTACAGTTATTACATAACATTAAAGTGGTTCTTTATTCAAGCTTAGTTTTGTCTCTAATAAAATATATAAATAGATGTCTCCATCCTCCATATAGACAAGATCAAGGTTTCTTGTATTAGGTTGTATGAATTTCTCCAAGGATTGTGAGTCCCACTATTATGTACCAAATACTTAAGATAGCACAACAAACCATATTACACACCATGTACACCAAATGTGGGCATCAAAGAATAAATTATCAATAATGACTACATGATCTCTATCTATACCTATTCACACATTACACATGTGGCCCCTGTGCTAGACCAACCAATATTCCATATACATTCACCCAATTACATATACATTCACCCCATTACATACACATTTAACCCCATATATTCCCCCCTTGAGATCATATCATATACATTTATCCCCATTTATCACCCCCTTGGGGTCATATCATAGTACCCTCCTTCAAAGATATTTTTCCTCAAAGCTTTGCAATCAAGGGAATACATTTAGCCCCATATATGCCCCCCAAGGGTTATGTACCACACTTGGTCCATTCATCCTCTTGAACCATTTTAGAGTTTTAATGATGAAATTCCCCCTCCATATGACGATTTGAGAAGTAGAAATGATGATGAAAACACTCCAAAGTCTGAGAGAGTGTTCTATTTGAGTAACCAAAAATCTCCCCAAAAAAGAGTATTGGAAGTGATTTTAAACACTCCTTGATTTTGTGTATTCTTGTATTGATTTATTACTTCATGAATACAAAGATATCTTTTCTTTCCCCCTATATAGTTTGGTTTGATTTCAGGTCCAAGACTAATTTTTATCTTTAGTGGAGGAATAGTAGGCAAGAACCAACAACAATAATATATCAAACATTGAAGAATCTTGTTGATTTTAAGCAATTTGCAACTCTTAAACTGATAAAACATTATTCCCATTAGTTTCTTTGGATCCTACAAATTGACATTTGGATACTTTTTACATATTTTCTGCAAAATTTACACCAAATTTCTATTTGTTGAAACAAGTGGGGAGTTTCTCAAATACCATTTTGTATTTCAAACAATTTCATATTGGGTATCTATAGTTAAACATTTGACCTATTCCAAATAGGATTTTTTCTCCCAAACTTTTTTTTTGTCCTCTTGCACTAGATTCAACTAAAATAACTAATAACTTGGAAGATTATTAACAACACTATTGAGTTTTCTTTAGCGGATAAAAATATTAATTCACACAAATTCATTGAATCGTATTTTTTTGTTGCATAGAAACAACATCTCATGAGACTAATTTACTAAATCCTAGTTTTATTTCCCTTAAGACCTCAATGTCAAAAGAAATCTCTAACGCCATTTTGAAATGTATGTATACTATGCTTTTGAGTATCATAGTATAATTATTACTTTTGAGTACCATCTTCCAGTCTTTTGGTAGATTCTTCATCCAAGATCCTTCTTTCTTCTTGATTTTGACAATTCTTCTTTTCTTCTTTCAATATCTTGACCTCATCCAATAGTTTTTTATTATGGTTTCATAATCTACATATCTCTTCATCTTTTTTTTTCAAATCTTCCCTTGACTCATCATCTTCCCACTTTGATTTACTATTTTTTTCTTGCTTTAAGTTCTTAACCTCCTTAATGAGTGATTCTTTAAGGGATTGTATCTTAGATAGATCCTCACCCTTCTTCTTAATCTCTTCCTTTGTTTCTTTTAATTCATCTTGAATTCTATACAATTCCTCCATTTTTGTATCCCTAATCCATTTATCTAAGAATATTTTTTCAAATTCTTCCCATGTGCAGTGCCATCTAGTATTTTGATCAACACTCATCCACCACTTCCAAGCTTCATAAAAATAAAAATTTATTGCCATCGAAGGAGTCATATTATATTATTTTACCAACCTCAACCATTCCATAGGATTGATTTCATCTTTATCTTCATCTCATGTAAATTTAGGCATTTCCATTGATTATTAATTAAGGACTAATCCCAACCCTCAAATCACAACCTCAGTATATTAAGGATAAAGATCTCAAATAGTTGTAATAATTGTTCCAATATTCTTTTCTATGTGTTATCTTTCCAATGTATTTTAAATAAGCTCAATCGGACATTCCAATCAAAAGTTATGATAGTTTTAAGTGAACATACCTTTGAAACCCTGATTTGGAGTTTTTCCTCCTGACTGACCTTACTTATGATGTATCTTTGCAATTTCCGCCCTTCTTAATCTGAAATTTCTACCTATAGTACTCTTACATTTCTTCTTTACAATGCCACATGTCTAACCAAAATTATATGTGCCACGTAGAATTTATGGTAATTTCCCCACACCTTGCTGATTTTTGTCCCTTCCAAGAGATCAGTCTTGTAAAGCATGCCAAGAGAGAAATATATGATATTTTATTCTAAAACTTACACTAGAAATACTACACGCTATCCACTATCCAATGCAACTAGCCTCGCTTAATTTGTATACTCACAGAAGAAGATAACATTGTTTTACCAAGAAGACATGTTTGAGACTAGTTAATATGACTAGTCAGATACCCTATATTACACACGGTGTATATACAAAAGTAGGATGACCCAAAAGATGAAATTTTTATCACATATACCTTGATAATTTCTATGAATATCCTCCAGGTTTCATGGTATCAAATGTCATAGAAAACAATTTATAATGAAAATTCCGTGATGACTAAATTATGGATGATTCCATAACCCTATATTACATAGGCTATATCTATGAAAGTGTAAGGCCTCAGGAGAGGAAATTTGAACCCCACGTACCTTGATCTGTCTAATAAATATTCTCCAAGGGGTTCCTTCTAAAACATCGTAGAAAAAATGTTATAGCGATCATGCCAAGGTGTCTCAGATGAAGCATAGAAACCCCAAGACCTTAAGCTCTAATACCAAATGTTATGATCCAAATGATTACAAATATCATAAAATAATAGAGGTACACACCTTGTACAAAATATCAACGTGGATCACAACTCCAATATATATAAGTTACATAATAACTCCTTAAAGAATAGGGTAAGCCCCTCCAAATAACCAAATACCTTTCATACTTCACAATTCACCTGTCAATAATGAATACATGATCTCTTATATATAACTATTCAAACTTGCACATGAGGCCCCTTTATCACTAGACCAGCCCTATTACATATGTATTTACACATTACATGTACATTTAGGTCCATATATGCCCCCCCTTGGGGTCATATCATATACATTTAGCCATATATATGCCCCCCTTGGGTCATAACAACATTGCTAAAATAAAAATGAACTCCCACAAGCTTCATAATGAAACTAGGTGTTGGATGAATCCTAAAACGCAACAAGATGAAACAATTTGTCTTCTATGTGATAATAAGAGGGTGAAGGATAAAAAACATTGTCTCTTAAAATGTCCTTCACATACCCACATTACATCTGAATTTCAAAATAGTTGTAACATTATCAATATTCATAACTTATTAACTCATCAAAAGTATGGAGATTTAAAGAAACTTATCTCCAATCTTTTCGATTATAATTTTTTTTTAAAGCAAACTAAACAATTCCTTATCAGTTTTTTGAAAATGTGACAAACCAAAGTTGTTTTAGTGGACGGTATTTATCATCATCATTTATTATGTATTATAATGTTTATAAGTAATGATATGTAAAACTATTATTGGGATATTTTCAGAGATATTGGGAGGAACCACAGTATTACCATTAGTTTGTGGACATTTCAGAAACATATCAGGATCCATCTTCAATGCAAAGCCTAAGTAAAAGAAGATATGAGAAACAATAAATACTAAAGAGAGAGGAAGAAAACATGAAAACCCTAATAGTATTGGTCTAACTCAAATAGACTTAAGGATGAACGAATTGCTATAATTTTAGAAGTTACATTTATCTTCTTTAACATTCATTAACAATTGCATGTAATAGGATCACTGAAAGATAAACAATCAAAGAACACAAGATATATCCTGGGAAACCCTCGTGGGGGAGAAATCCAAACAACCAATTCTTCAATATAGATTCCTTCAACCAATACGATGTCACATTCTAGCTCTTCACAAATAGACCAAGACCAAGATACCAAAGACCAAGAAACCAAGGCATCCTGTGCTAGACCTCCTTTGATATGCTCCAAATACACAAGAGAAGGAAATTTGTGTATATACAAATGAGAGGAACTTGACCTCTATTTATACACATAACTTGACTCTCGAAAAGACGTAATCCTAATAGGGGTTGTTTTGACTTTTACAATAAGGATAACAACAAAATAATAACTTCTTTTGAGCCAATTCATACAATAAGATTACAATAACTTTCTCAAGGTTTGACCAATACAAATAAAAAAGAATATCTTCTGTAGTTACATCAAAATATCAACACTCCCTCTTAACTAGGAAGGTATTATTTATTGCCACACGAGCTAATGATCATTGATTGTTGAACATATGAATCTATACATCATCATATATACATAGTACAACATGACTTCACAACCAATGCAGTTTGACATCATCATCATATGAACTTACTACTGATTTTTCCTTCGGTCTGGGGACCACATCCCATACATCATTATTTACTATGGACTAATATTACTCCCCCATGACATCCTTCCATACCCTCTTTTTTGCAGCCTCTTCATAACTGGACGGTTTCTGCATCCATGATATCACACAAACATGCCACATAGATGGAATAAGGTTTCAAATTCTTACTTTCCATGAGATATTTTTCTTGGGTGCCATATATTTCTGCATCTTTGATGAGCTCCTATGCCCAATATTGTCTTTCTTGCAAGTAGGCATCTCTGTTGGCCTTTGAGGTTCTGCCATGTCATTATCCTCATGAATGATTTCCTCTAGTTCAACTTCTTTTGCCTTTGGAACTCTAGTAAAATAATTCTCCTCCTCATTCTCCTCTTTTGCAAAGTCCTCTTTTGATTTGATTAAAGATGCACTCTCATCGAAGGTGACATCTCAACCAATCTCAACTTTCCGGTGATCGGAAATATATAGCATGTATTCCTTCCATGTGTCACTAAAACCAACAAATATTCCATTCTTTCCGGAAGGATCCAATTTTCTCCTCTTTTCCTTGGGAACATTCACAAATACGGGGTAGCCAAATATCCATAGATGGATGACTTTTGGATTCTCTCCTGAAAACATCTCCTCTGGTGTCTTGTTTTCAAGTACTTTGTGGGGAATTTTGTTCTGCACGTACACTACAGTCTTTGCTACTTTTTCCCACAAATGCATAGGTAGATCTTGATCATGGATCGTAGCCTTCATTGCTTCCATGATCATTTGATTCTTCCTTTCCGCTACTCCATTCTGCTGAGGATTGTAGGGAGTAGAAAGCTCCCTCTTAATCCCAACTTCCTTGCAATACTCTTTGAATTCCTATGAAGTGAATTCTCCTCCAATGTCTGATCACAATTTCTTTATCTTCTGCTCTGTCAGGTTTTCTATGAGTGCCTTAAATTCTTTGAATTTTCCAAAAACTTCATTCTTGGCCTTCAACAAATAGATCCAAGTTTTACGTGATTAATCATCAATAAAAGACACATAATATACATACCCGCTTAGTGAAGTTGTCGACATCGATCCACACACATCTGAGTGCACGATATCTAAATTTTTTTTGGCTCTGGTATAGCTGTTGGGAAATGAGTGCTTCACATTCTTTCCTTGTGTAGAACCTTTGCACATGCCATCTGGTTTTTCCTGGATCTCTGTTAGTCCTATCACCATCTTGCTCACACTAGGTAGGGCATTGTAATGTAGGTGAGAAAATTTCCTATGCCATAATTCACTGGGATTCACAGTGTTGTGAATTAATGTTGAATCTAATCACCTTTTCAATTTGTAGAGTCCTCCCTCTTGAACTCCAATCACCACATCATCATCAAAAGTCTTCCTTCTAGGTCACATAAGAACGTGTCCATCAACACATGCAACTCTGTAACCCTTCTCATCCAATAATGAAATCAAGAGAAGGTTCTTCTTCAATCCAGGAACATAGAGAACTTCCTTCATCTTCATTGACTTTCCTAAGTCTAACTTGTAGGAGGCTTCTCCTACTCCCTTGATCGGATACTGATAGTCATCTCCCAATTTCACCTTGTGTGGTGAATCCTTATGAGTAAGGTTCGACACAGATTCTTTATAATCTATCATGTGCTTGGAAGCACTACTATCCACCAGCCAAATGTCACTTCCATGAGTGACAGTTCCTGTAAGGGATGAGATAAGAACATACTCCTCATCACTTAATTCATATTCCTTTGTAACCTTCTTGGGTGGTTCATCATCTTCAGCTGTATGAACATGATGTCTTTTACCTCTTTTATTTTCCCTTGGTCTCTGAATGAGGGAACAATTCCTAGCAATGTGTCCCATTTTCTGACAATAGAAACATTTGATATTTGGGTTATTTCTTTGGCCCTTCTAAAACTTCTTAGCCGAGGACAGTTCTTTCTTTCTCTTTCCTTTCCTAGTGTGGGAAGCTAAGGCTTGATCATCATTTGTCATCTTCTCTTCTCTTGTTGTCGTCCTTGCTTCTTCTTGGTTGAAATCTTCCCATAGCCTACTGAACTTGGATAAATTCCTTCTTGAGCATATCCCTTCAATGAATGCATCCCATGACCTTGGGAGGCCATTCAAGGTGGTCATCACCATTTCTTCTCCATTCACTTTATCACCAATGGCTTCTATCTGCTCCTTGATCTTGTTCACTCTTGAGAAGTAAGAGTGGATGGTTTCTGAATTCTACATCCTCACGTTCTAACTGAGTTCTCAAGGTCATTCTTCGGTTGATGTTGTTTCCTTCAAACTGTCAGGTTAAGGCATCCATCGTTTCTTTGGAGTGGACAATGAAGATATGTGATGAATAAGATAGTCCTTAATGGAGTCTGTAATAATCCTCTTTGCTTTGACCATATCCTTCTTGTGCTTTGCTTTAGCCTCATCTCCCTTTGGTTCTGAAACCTCTTCTTTAGTGAACTACTCTAGATCATGTTCTTCTAAGAAGAGGGATACTCTATACCTCTAGGCTCTAAAGTTGTCAGCTCCCTCCAGCTTCTCATCAATCTTGGTTTTCGTAGTCATCCTACACCTAAATCACAAATTATGGATTCTGAAGATCTGATCTAGGGAAAGATGTGCTCCACTAAGGCATAGTTGTTGGTGATTTTGTCTTGTCCGACAACCACTTCTATAAAAAAAAATGGTTCATTTTGTCTTCTAGATCTGCCAACTGTATTCTATTCAAGCCTACTATGATACCATGTTATAATTTTAGAAGTTACAATTATCTTCTTAACATTCATTAACAATTGCATGTAATAAGATCCCTGGAAGATAAACAATCACATAACACAAAATATATCCTGGAAAACCCTAGTGAGAAAGAAATCCAACAACCAAAATAGCTTCATATCTTGCGTAGTTACATCAAAATATCAACCAAAATCTATATGTTTTAGGAATGAACTCACATGGTTTAGGAAAAAAAAACATCATTTCTTTCTTAAGTAAATATTTATTTCATAAAAGTGAAAATATATATACCCAACACAGACAAGGTCTTACCCCCTTAGCATTGTTTGTACCCTTTTTTATTAGTTTTGTCATTATTCCTAAAGCTTGCATGATATATAATTTAAAACCCATCTGTTTCTGTTTCTGTTTCTTGCGGTTCGTATATAGTGTGGAGAAGTTAATTTCCATCGCGTAATGATTTGGTAAAAAACTCCATATCCAGGGAACCTAAGAATCGAAAGAGGAGCAACACAAATGTGGTAACGCTCACCGATATCAAAGCCAAAGCAGCGATGGCTATGGCGGGTCTGGTGTTAATCAACATGTTCTGCAACCATCCGTTGAATTGGCAAATATCTGAAGCATACGTATCGGACCACTCCTTCTCCCACTTCATCCAGTGCTGTGGAGGAGCATAATTCGTTTCCTGCATTCTCAGCTCCTGAATCCGTTTTCTCAACACTATCATGTCCGCGTCCACTCTGCCTGGACCGCCTGCAATGGTAGTTTTTTTAAAAATAAACATTAATATAGAATATGGATTTCGTGCCCACAGACAGGTAGATACAGAAGCACTGATTACTTAGATATTTATCTATGAAAACTAGAAAGCCGCAAATGATCCGATCAAAATACCTGAGCCAAATTGGTTGCCGCTAGGGCTACCAGCTTTAACAGCAGATCTCCTCATGAAGATCCTGTACGGAATTTGGGAACTACGAACTGATCTTCCCAAATTTATGGGAAGGGGCAATAACCCGCACAGACTTGCTGCTGCATGGACAGCCCCACCAGCTTTGGCCATTGTAGCAGCAGCGGCCCTTACCTCCATTCTTTTATCATTAGTCCGACTGATGTGATAAGAAATAATTGCAATTACAATATTTTCGTGAGAGTGAGGATGATCACTTGAAGAAGAAATGCATTGAAATGAAGGCGAAGGAGAAGAATTTACTTATAAGCACCAGTAGCCCTCACAAATACCTGCATCTTCTCAAAATCGGCATCCTTAACCCGCTTGTGCCTTGGGTTTACCGAAGGGGCGGCAAAGTCAACCGTTGAATTTGCTGCACCTCGGATGACCGGTCGTTTTGGGCATTGATTTGAATTGAAAGGAAATTTCTGGATAAGCACCACTCTGCTTACAGTTGAATCCACCACCCGAACAGTTGAACAAGGACACCGGAAACTGCAAAAACACATAAGCACGCCTAATTTAAGCGAGAATGACTTCACATTATTGTTACTCCTTCTAACTTTCCATCTATAATAATGGCTTTTATAAAGATTGATTTGATAAAGATTGATTTGATATTGAGAAAAATAGATGCTGCACAATATAATAATAATAATCTATTTTTAAGGTTACGATCAAGTTACACTAAATTGGTGTATGAGATCCTCTTGTTTGTGAGAGAAGATACTTCAGGTTGTTTAGGGATTTGACTGATAAAATCTACAGAAGTATACATACCCTATCATTAATCCCACTCAAAATATTTACATAGGTATTACATTATTTAATATTGCAAATATTAATTGTTCTCTAATTTTTTTATTAGTAGATTTTTTTTTTTTTTAATTATTTGGTATTGATGATTATTAAAATTACTAAGATCTAATTAGTTTATCTAATCTTAAAGATTATCTATTTTTTAAATATTTAATATTGTAAATATTAAAAAACATCTAATTTTTAATATATAATATAAATATAAAACATCATCTATTATTGATATATAAAATTTGATATATATAATTAATTAAGATACTTTCTAAATATGTTGGATTTATTGAAATTTGATTTGATAGAAAAAACATATTTATGTATATGTATTTTCATTTTTAATGAAATATATATATATATATATATATATATATATATATATATATATGATTATTGTAAATTTTTTCATAAATCTGTGTTATTTATGGTTAAGAATATGTGTTTCTTCTTAAGAGGTTACAAGTTCAAATTGTTGGGTTCCTTGTCCCACAAACAAGAAAATTTCATACAACAATTTGATGTGGCTTAATCGTGAAATTTAAAAATAATTTAATATATAAAAATTTTGAAATAAAATAAAATAAAACAAACACTAATATCATATATTCTTTTATTTCTTTTAATATAAAAACATTGTAAAATACTTCCTAATCACATGTTATTTATACCAAATTGACTAATATATATCTCATTTAGAATGACAAACTAAACATCCCATTAGAATAACCACACAATGTATAATATTCATTATAACAAAATGTTATAACTATATATAAATATTATTTACTTTTAATATAATTTAATATATTTTTCAATTCAAAATAATTTAATATCCAATCTATTTTACAATTATTTCATATTTTTTTTCTTTATATAATTTAATATATTTTTCAATTCAAAATAATTTAATATTCAATTTATTTTATAATTATTTATTTTTTTATTAAAAAAACATTTCATATTAATATCAATTTCACCAAAATAAATGTTAATCAAATACTTTATTTATTATCTTTTATATATAGATAGATAGATATGCAAATTAATTTAATTATAATAATCATTAAGTATAATATAAATATATTTAAGAATTATATTTTAACTTTCCATTTAAGTTTAACAAAATTCTTAAATAAATTAAGTAATTCATTATATTTTTAATTTTATTTTACCATTTTCTTTCATAATATTTGATAAAGAAAAGTTGTATGTTAACTATTTTCATTATTATTATAATGTTTTTTCCTTTTAAAAAGTCATAAAAAAAAAATTATTTCAAGAAGAAATGATGAAATATAATTTAACACATGTCCAAAAACGACATTAAACCAAAAAGGAGTAACAATTAAATCAACTAATACAACAAAAGCACATAAATTATATATATATATATATATGATTTGGACCCACAAAAATTAAAGCAATCGAAGAAACCCTCAAGTCTCACCAAAAAACTATCATAAGGTCAAGCCAAAGGGATTTTGCCTCCATTGAAACTCAAACAAAACTCTCATAAGAAACACAAACACCACAACCATGCAGGGATAAGTAACTCCATTAACACTCAAACGAGCATCTCATAAGAAACCCAAACAGCACATCCCATGCAAGGATAAGTGACGGAAGAGCCAAGGAGAAGTGAAGTGTTCCAAAACTATAAAACACCCACCTAAACCTACGAGAGACTAGGTATGCAAAAGACCATACCAAAAAAACCTTAAATGCCTTGTGAAATGAAGTGAAGTATTCCAAAACTAAAAAAAACCTCACCTAAACCTACCAGAGACTAAGTATGCAAAATACCATAGAGAAAAACCTTAAATACGTTGTGAAAAACATTAAAAAAAATAAGGCATAAAACCTCAACCTACATCCACCATCATATCAAGTAGTTGGAAACACCGAAGGAAAAACCTTAAATGTCTTGTGAAAAACATTAAGGAAAATAGGGCATAAAACCTCAACCTACATCCACCATCATATCAGTTAGTTGGAAAACCCAAGGGTGTACAGAACCACCCCACTAAAGAAGCTCACCAAGGTGAGAATGAACGGGCACCAAATAAGAAATCCTAACATATAAAATAAAGCCACCACCATAAAATTGAAAAATGTTTATATATATTTCATAATATAATTAGTATTTTTTAACATTGAGAGTAACACAAATTTCGATTCATTTCACTGTTCGACATTCTAAATATGACACATTTTCCATTATGACTTTTAATGCCTTTCTCTATCGGATAATTGGCCGTCTAAGTCTTACTTTCCTTGGGCACTACTCACGACTTCCTTCAATACAACATAATAATTATGTTTACATTATCAAAATTTTAAAAACAAATATGTTATTTTAGTTTTTGTTATATTAAATATTTTTATGATTATTTTTTTGAATAATAAAAGAATTTGTAAAAATTGTTATTTTTATAATTATAATTTTTTTTTCTTGAGTATGAGGTGAAAGTGTAATCTGGATAGTATTTAGTTTTATGTATAGGAATAGAGTTACATGTTATTAGAAAACACATGATTTTATTGAAGATAGTTGTAACAATAACCACAAGGGATACTAGTTTTCTTTCCTATACTATTTAGGATAAAATTGCCTTACAATCTTAGAATAAAACCTAAACTTATTTTTTATTCACTAAAAACTTCCTTCTTTTAATTTTTTTTTTATTATATAAAAAAACATTCTAAAATGCTTCCTAATCATGTTATTTATACCGAATTGAATAATATATATCCATTTAGAAAGACCAACTAAACATCCCATTTAGAATGATCACACAATGTATAATATTCATTGAAATAAAATGTTATAACTATATAAATATTATTTTCTTTTAATATAATTTAATATATTTTTTAATTCAAAATAATTTAATATTCAATCTATTTTATAATTCTTTTTTTTATATATATAATTTCATATATTTTTAAATTCAAAATAATTCAATATTCAATTTATTTTATAATTATTTGTTTTTTTATAATAAAATATAACAATATCATAAAAATAAATGTTAATCAAATATTTTATCTATTATCTTTTATACTTGTA
>ML865962.1:0-10505 GCA_009831015.1 Picea engelmannii | reverse complement strand
ATAAGTTTCTTGAACTGGAAGTATTATGTATCTCTTCCATTTCTTTGCATTTTGCGGCAATTTCCAAATAGTTCTGGCACTTGTCAGTCTTCTGCAATATAATGCACAGACGACTCAAATTTCATCGAACCTTCTTCTCTTGAAAATTCTACATCCTTCGTGACAATCAATTTTAAGAAAGTGTTTCAATTTCACGAATTTTTTGAGTTCTGTTCATCTCTGTATTTTTTGGGTGTTTGAAACTTCAGTTTTCGATATTTCGGGACTTTTGGGTTTTTGGTACCCAGAAGTTCATTATACAGTGACTCTCCACCTCTTGTCTTTTCAATTGCCGAATTCCGAAATTCCGATTTAATTTACCCTTCGGGCCCACAGCACAGTTGTCGCCCTCTACCATAGTGGTACGTGGTGTTTTTCGGAGGGTCCTTGTCACCTTCGGTGACATCATTAGGGTCCCACCACTCTTGCCTTATCTTCCCACTTGCTGGCACGTGGTACCCTTCATGTGTGTACGTAGCACATCTCCCGATTGAAGCTTCGGGTGTTGGGGTTTCATGATCCCCGATGACATGAGTTCCTGTCCTCACGAACTCCCGATCCCCGATTTGCCGATGCGCCTTTTGCCTTAGCCCCTCCCCCCAGCTATGCCGTGGTCCATGTGACCTCTACCCCATGACCGTAGTCAAACCTCTCGTCGGGGTTTCGGGGTTCGGAGTTTCATAATGGATGGACTTCTTGTCCCCACGATTCCCAATTCTCTGAATCCCGACTCGCCGCTATATGGATAGCTGGCTCCCACAATGGCGCTTCCCTCCTTTCCGGCGTGCTGACATCTGGCCGCACGGTGGTACCTTCTTCTCTGTCTGGATTTTTCTTGATGGCTCCGATGGCTGCCACTTGTCCACGTCACCGACTCTGCCATGGCCCCACGCTATTTCCTTAGCCTATCAGGATATCACGTTTCACGATTTCAAGTTGCAATATTGTCCTGTCCTCAGGATCTCCGATATGCCGATTTCTGACTCTCTTCAGATTTCTGACACGTGTCCCAAATGATGGATGGTTTAGGTCAACCCTTGAGTTTTGCTACTTTACAAAACCATGAACCTTCACATACCAGAACTCCAATGACCACATTCCCGATCTGGATGACCACGTGACACATGCCCTCCATATTTTGGATGGTCTAGATCTATTTCGGGTCTTTCGCCCCTAGTCTCGGAGGTTTAACCTTCGGACATCTCCCGACAGATCCTATGGCTGACAGGTTTTTCGGTCGAGATCTGACGGTCACGAGGGCTCACCTTCCCTCCCGAACAGATACTAAGGTTCTAACACCATTGGTGTAGAGACCTGTCACCCAGTGGCCATAGACCACACCAGCTGCGGTTTCACCCGCCGTTATACTTCCTGAGCTCATAAGCGTGGTCAAGCAACTACTTGACACTCCAGAACAACCAAGGTTTGAAATTGGCCATTCCAGGCCCAATTTCCTTCACATTCTCAGTCCAACGACCACTCTACTAGCCCATCTAGGCTCAACGTCGAAACCTTGGCTCTGATACCAATTTGTAGTGTACCTTTTTGCCTACCCAGAGCTTATAATTCACTAGGTAACATTCTGATACCAATTTGTAGCACACCCATTTCGAGACTCTGGGCTTATAAATGCTCTGATACCCATTTAACTCACTTTCACATAATTCGTACAGGAATTATATAATCACATGCATTCAAGAAAAGAAATACATTTAACTCAGAGTAAAACGTATAATTTATGACTATAATGAAACAATCCATAGAATTTAACAGTAATTCATATACATAGCAGAAAACATGATACATAATATATACAACACAGTCATGCCAAAAGGCGATAAGAACATAGATAGATACTTATCTTGTAACAGTGGTGAAATCTGCCAACCAAGTGTAGGCCTTCCACGAACCTCCTAGCCTTAGATCACATTTCTCATCATCTCAACAGTGGGTCACCCCCGAGCTGGGACTGAGCTCCACCCCAAGGCAAGGATTCCTAGGCTAGGATGAGGTTACAGGGAAAAAAACACAGAAATATCTAGAAGGATTCTTCCCAAGGATGCCATCTTACACCCACTACTACCAGACTCTCATTCCCCACATGCCTGTTCCACCCGAGAGTGTACACCTTCACACGCACAGTCCATCGGTGCTAACCTCCCCCTCTGGGTCTCGGCAACAGGCAGGATCAGGAAGTCTCAGAGCCCGTAGCTAGTGCTGGGCACTCTCTGGAAGAACCACTTCCCGACAAACTCTTTCACCAGAACAAAGTTGCTCACAGGCCTAACAACCTTCCTCTTCAAACCACAATCGACTGCCTCACCAGAAGAAAGGTCATACACAAGCTCAACACGAGCTTACCCTGGCCAGTATGCCATGCGCAGTCCAGCACTGTGTGGCCGCAACATCCAGTTGGGAAAAACAGACACACACTTCCCAAACAGGTTCAACAATCATGGGATAGTCTCACGGTTTTTGGTTTCGGGATTGTACGAGGGTATTCTTGCAGAGATCGGATGGGTTCATGCTCGATCAATTGGGTAGAATGGATACACCCCCCACTCACATGGTTCATCCCGACTATTATATTTTCATGCACCAGGGTTGACACTTGTCACCCTGGGAACTGCATGCGTTCCCACTACATGCATCCCTTTTGCACATTTTCCCCTTGCTAGGAATTTAGGATAAAATAAAATACACATGTCTTTTTGGTAATAATATTAAAATATTAATCTGAGGCTTAAGCCCCTAGGCTCAACACTTAGCCCCTTTTCCACCTTCCAGCCCCTAATCCCTTGCCCATTCTGTGGACACTCAGTCCCCCTTCACTCATTCATCGTGGTCGGTCTGCACCTAGCGGTGTTTATATTTTATTAATCATTCTGCATACATACAAGTACAACAGGAGGCTCCTAGCCTTCAACACTTAGGCTCCCTGTCCTAACAAACACATAAGCTTACCAGCTTATACAAAACTTGGCTCACCAGCCTATAGAACATGTTTACAATCCATTTCATATATCATGATTTGCAACAAGGCTCGGCCTTGGGGACACTACAATATATGCCCCCCCTTGGGGTCATATCATATACATTTAGCCATATGTATGCCCCCCTTGGGTCATAACAACATTGCTAAAATAAAAATGAACTCCCACAAGCTTCATAATGAAACTAGGCCTTGGATGAATCCTAAAACGCAACAAGATGAAACAATTTGTCTTCTATGTGATAATAAGAGGGTGAAGGATAAAAAACATTGTCTCTTAAAATGTCCTTCACATACCCACATTACATATGAATTTCAAAATAGTTGTAACATTATCAATTTTCATAACTGATTAACTCATCAAAAGTATGGAAATTTAAAGAAACTTATCTCCAATCTTTTCGATTATAATTTTTTTTAAAGAAAACTAAACAATTCCTTATTAGTTTTTTGAAAATATGACAAACCAAAGTTGTTTTAGTGGATGATATTTATCATCATCATTTATTATGTATTATAATGTTTATAAGTAATGATATGTAAAACTATTATTGGGATATTTTCAGAGATATTGGGAGAAACCATAGTATTACCATTAGTTTGTGGACGTTTCAGAACCAAATCAGGATCCATCTTCAATACAAAACCTAAGTAAAAAGAAGATATGAGCAACAATAAATACTAAAGAGAGAGGAATAAAACATGAAAACCCTAATAGTATTGGTCTAACTCAAATAGACTTCAGGACGAACGAATTGCTATAATTTTAGAAGTTACATTTATCTTCTTTAACATTCATTAACTATTGCATGTAATAGGATCACTGAAAGATAAACAATCAAAGAAAACAAGATATATTTTGGGAAACCCTTGTGGGGGAGAAAACCAAACAACCAATTCTTCAATATAGATTCCTTCAACCGGCACAATGTCACATTCTATCTCTTCACAAATAGACCAAGACCAAGATACCAAAGACCAAGAAACCAAGGCCTCTTGCGCTAGACCTCCTTTGATAAGCTCCAAATACACAAGAGAAGGAAATTTCTGTGTGTATACAAATGAGAGGAGCTTGACCTCTATTTATACACATAACTTGACTCTCGAAAAGACATAATCCTAATAGGGGTTGTTTTGACTTTTACAATAAGGATAACAACAAAATAATAACTTCTTTTGAGCCAATTATACAATAAGATTACAATAACCTTCTCAAGGTTTGACCAATACAAATAAAAAAGAATATATTCCGTAGTTACATAAAAATATCAACACACCCTCTTAACTAGGAAGGTATTCTTTATTGCCACACGAGCTCATGACCATTGATTGTTGAACATATGAATCTATACATCATCATATATACATAGTACAACATGACTTCACAACCAATGCATTCAAGGCCTGTGTGTAGCTCTCAAATAACTTCAACATGTCACCATGATGTACATTACCCAACAATGCATTTGTTCCTCATCATGTGCACCACTGTGAATTCACAACCAATGCATCCAAGGCCTATGGGTAGTTCTCAAATAGTGACAACATGTCCCTAGGTCATCCAGTACCCCACAATTCACATGTACCTCGTCACTCCCTCTGAAGAGGGACCATGCCAAGATTGTCCCTAAAGTGCTCAAACTTTGTCCTCGATAGTGGCTTGGTCAACACATCCACAACCTACTCCTCGATAGTCATGTATTAAAGCCTCACTTCTCCCCTCTGCACAATATCCCCGATATAGTGATGTTTGATCTCGATATGCTTTGACTTGTCATGGAACACTAGATTCTCTGACAACTTCATGCAACTATGGTTGTCATACCAAATGCAGGTTGCCTCTAGTTTGAGAACAAATTACCTAGAAAATAACTTTTGAAGCCACATTGCTTCACTACATGCTTCACATGCTGCCACATATTCAACCTCAACTATACTGAGTGCTATACATAATTGCTTCATGCTGCTCCACAAAACAATACTAGATCCTAAACTGAAGCAATATGTCGAAGTACTCTTCCAATCAGAAATACTACCGGCCCAATCTGAATCCAAATATCCATATAAACTGAACTCATGTTTTGTCACATACCTGAGAGCATAATCCAATGTACCCTTAAGGTACCTTATCACATGTTTTGTTGTGACCAAATGAACCTACCTAGGCTGCTCCATATACTGACTCAGGGTCTTTACAGTAAAGCATATATCTGGTCTCATGTTCATCAAGTACATCAATGAACCCACCATCTACCTATATAAAGTAACATCCACAATCTATGAAGTTGGATCCTACAACAACTTCATATTTGATACCATAGGTGTAGCCATTGCTTTGCAATCCAACATCATGAAACTCTTCAAGATTTCCACTGCATACTTCTCTTGATTTAGAAAGATCTCATCCTGTCTCTGCCATACCTCAAGACCCAAAATGTAATGCATCATCCTGAGATCTTTCATCTCAAAGTCAACAACTAGTTTTCTCTCACACTCTGAGATGAGATTTTCCACACCTATTAGAAACAGGTTATCCACATACAAAAATAGTATTGTCGAACCATCATCCACAACCTTAAATTAAAGTTTAGGATCTGCACTTCTCTTAGTAAATCCTAATCTCGTCAGAAAACTGTCGATCCGGACATACAATGCTTTGGGTGTATGCTTTAATCCATATAAATCCTTCTTCAATCTACACACATGCGTCTCTATCACATGTACCTTGAACCCTTGTGGTTTCTCCACATATACTTCCTCTTTTATTTCACCATTCAAGAAGGTTGTCTTCACATCCATCTGATGCACCTTCCATTTCATTACTGTGGCCAACGAAAGTATAGTCCTGATCGAGGTATATGTTGCCACAGGAGAAAATTTCTCCTCATAGTCAATGCCCTCCTTCTCAAAGAATCCTCGAGCCACGAATACAACCTTATACTTTTCAATATTGCCATCAACTGCATGTTTCATTTTGTCAGTCCATTTTGAACTTACTACTGATTTCTCCTTCGTTCTGGGGACCACATCCCATACATCATTATTTATTATGGAATGATATTCATCCCCCATGGAATCCTTCCATACCCTCTTTTTTGCAGCCACTTCATAATTGGACGGTTCTGCATCCATGATATCACACAAACATGCCACGTAGCTAGAATAAGGTTTCAACTTCTTACTGTCCAAGATATATTTTTCCGGGGCACCATATATTTCTGCATCTTTTATGATCTCCTCTACCCAAGTTGGTATTCTCTTGCAAGAAGGCATGTTTGTTGGGATTTGAGGTTTTTCCATGTCATTATCCTCATGAATGACTTCCTTTGGTTCAACTACTTCTGCCTCTAGAACTCTAATAACTTCAATCTCCTCTTTTGCACAGTCCTGTTTTGATTTGCTGAAAGATGCACTCTCATTGAATGTGACATCTCCACTAATCTCAACTTTCTGGTGACCGAGAATATATATCATGTATGCCTTCAATGTGTCACTGTAACCAAAAAATATTCCATTCTTTTTGGAAGGATCCAATTTTTTCCTCTTTTCCTTGGGAACATTCACAAACACGGGGCAACCAAATATCCTTAGATGGATGAGTTTTGGCTTCTCTCTTGCAAACATCTCCTCTGGTGTCTTGTTTTCAAGTACTTTGTGCGGAATTTTCTTCTGCATGTAGACTGCAGTTTTGTTTTCTTCTGCCCACAAATGCATAGGTAGATATTGATCATGGATCATAGCCTTCACTGCTTCCATGATCATCTGATTCTTCCTTTATGCTACTCCATTCTATTGAGGATTGTAGGGAGTAGAAATATCCCTCTTAATCCCAACTTCCTTGCAATATTCTTTGAATTCCTCTGAAGTGAATTATCCTCCATTATCTAATTGCAATGTCTTTATCTTCCGCTCTGTCAGGTTTTCTTCTAGTGCCTTAAATTCTTTGAATTTTCCAAACACTTCATTCTTTTCCTTCAACAAATAGATCCAAGTTTTACGTGAGTAATAATCAATAAAAGACACATAATATACATACTCTCTTAGTGAATTTGTTGACATCAATCCACACACATCCGAATGCATGATGTCCAATACTCTTTTGGCTCTACTATCGTTGTTGGGAAAGGATTGCTTCACATTCTTTCCTTGTGCGCAAAATTTTCACACGTCGTCTATTTTTTCCTGGATATATGGTAGTCTCGTCACTATATTACTCACACTTGGTAGGGCCTTGTAATGTAGGTGAGAAAATCTCATATCCCATAATTCACTGGGATTCACAGTGTCATGAATTAATGTTGAATCTGATCGCCCTTTCAATTTGTAGAGTCCTCCCTCTTGAACTCCAATCACCACAACATCATCAAAAGTCTTCTCTCTAGGCCACATAATATATTTTCCATCAACAAATGCAACTATGTAACCCTTCTCATCGAATGCTGAAATCGAGAGAAGGTTCTTATTCAATCCAGGAACATAGAGAACTTCCTTCATTTTCATTGGATTTCCTGAGTCTAACTTGTAGGAGGATTCTCCTACTCCTTTGATCAAATACTGATAGTCATCTCCCAATTTCATCTTATGCGGTGAATCCTTATGAGTAAGGTTAAACAAGGAGTCTTTATAACCTGTCACGTGCTTGGAAGCACCACTGTCCACCAGTCAAATGCCACTTCCATGAGTGATATTTCTTGTAAGTGATGATATAAGAACATACTCCTCATCACTTGATTCATCTTCCTTTTCAACCTTCTTGGGTGTCTCATCATCTTCAGTTGTATGAACATGATGTATTTTACCTCCTCTATTTCCCCTTGGTCTCTAAATGAGGGAACAATTCCTAGAAATGTGTCCCATTTTATGACAACATAAACATCTAATATCTAGGTTATTTCTTTGGCCCTTCTGAAACTTCTTGGGTGAGGAGGGTTCTTTCTTTCTCTTTCCTTTCCTAGTGTGGGAGGATAGGGATTGATCATCATTTGTCATCTTCTCTTCTCTTGCTGTCGTCCTTTCTTATTCTTGGTTGAAATCTTTCCATAGCCTATTGAACTTGGATAACTTCCTTATTGAGCATATCCCTTGAATAAATGCATCCCATTACCTTGGGAGGACATTCAAGGTGGTCATCACCGTTTCTTCTCCATTCACTTTATCACCAATGGATTCTATTTTCTCCTTGAGCTAGTTCAGTCTTGAGAAGTAAGAGTGGATGGTTTATGAATTATGCATCCTCATGTTTGTTAACTGAGTTCTCAAGGTCATTCTTCAGTTGGTGTTGTTTCTTTCAAACAGTTAGGTTAAGGCATCCATTGTTTCTTTTGAAGTGGATAATGAACATATGTGATGAGTAAGATGGTCCTTAATGGAGTCTGTAATAATCCTCTTTGCTTTGACCATATCCTTATTGTGCTTTTCTTTAGCCTCATCTCCCTTTAGTTCTAAAGCCTCTTCTTTAGTGAACTACTCTAGATCATGTTCTTCTAAGAGGAGGGATACTCTGTACCTCTAGGGTCTAAAGTTGTCAGCTCCCTCTAGCTTCTCGTCAATCTTGGTTCCGGTAGTCATCCTATACCTAAATCACAAATTATGGATTCTAAAGATCTGATCTAGGGAAAAGATGCACTCCACTAGGGAACACTTGTTGGTGATCTTGTCTTGTCGGACAACCACTCCTATAAAAAAAATGGCTTCTTTTGTCTTCTAGATCTGTGAACTGCCTTCTATTCAAGCCTACTATGATACCATGTTATAATTTTAGAAGTTACAATTATCTTCTTACCATTCATTATCTTCTTAACAATTATATGGATGTGAAGTTGGGGGATGCAACATTTGTAGAAAATATTGGATGAAAATGAAGCAAATCCATAAGCGTTTTATAATTTATAATTTAAAATTAAAATCAATACACACTATCCAATCCTCCTCTTAAAATTTAGTCTGTCGTCCATCTAAATTATGTCTATGATTAGGTACCCAATGTGCAATAATGAGATAACTCACATGAAAGATAAGAGGATTCCTAGCATTGCTTCAAAGGTTAGTCAAAGTCGATGGTGACTTAAAAGAGGAGTGCATAAATATGCTAATTCTTGGCTAAACAACTGAAGAATGGAAGAGGAGGCCACTTTGCAAAATACTAATACTATTAAAAGTACTACCTAACATCTAAATTTAAAGAGAAGTTGTGGTGCAATGAAGAAATAAAAAATAAGAGAAAGTTAATGTACTATAAAGAGGTCATTAGCCCTAATCTAGAAGATCAAAAGTGTCTTTCCATTATAGCTAGCTTAAAGAAGACAATCAACATTGCTAAAATAAAAATGAGCTCCCACAAGCTTCATAGTGAAAATAGGTGTTGGACAAATCCTAAAATGCAACAAAATGAAATGATTGGTCATCTATGTGATAATAAGAGGGTGAAGGATGAAAAACATTGTCTCTTAGAATGTCCTCCACATACGCACATTACATATGAATTTCAAAATAGTTGTAACACTATCAATATTCACAACTTATTAACTCATCAAAACTATGGAGACTTAGAGAAACTTATCTCCAATATTGTCGATCATAAAAAAATTTTTTAAAGAAAAACAAACAATTCCTTATCATTTTTTTGAAAGTATGACAAACCAAATTTGTTTTAGTGGATGATATTTATCATCATCATTCATTATGTATTATAATGTTTATAAGTAATGACATGTAAAACTAGTAATGGGCTATTTCAAAAATATTGGGAGAAACCATAGTATTACCATTAGTTTGTGTACATTTCGAATCCTCATGATCCATCTTTAAGACATAAAACCTAAGTAAAAAGAATATATGAGCAACAATAAATACTAAAGAGGGAGGAAGAAAACCCGAAAACCCTAATAGCATTGGGCTAACTCAAATAGACTTAAGGATGAATGAATTGTTATAATTTTAGAAGTTATAGTTATCTTCTTTAACATTCATTAACAATTTCATGTAATAGGATCACTGAAAGATAAACAATCACAGAACAAAAGATATATCCTGGGAAACCCTCGTGGGGGAAAAAACCCAACAACCAATTCTTCAGTATAGATTCCTTCAACCAGTACAATGTCACTTTATAGCCCTCCACATAGACCAAGACCAAGATACCAAAGACCAAGAAACCAAGACCTCCTATGCTATACCTCCTTTTCTATGCTCCAAATACACAATAGAACTTGAGTTTTGTGTATACAAATGAGAGGAACTCGACCTCTATTTATACACATAACTTGACTCTCAAAAAGATGTAACCCTAATAGGGGTCGTTTTAACTTTTACAATAAGGATAATAATAAAATAATAATTTTATTTGAGCCAATTTACACAATAGGATTACAATAACCTTCTTGAGGTTTGACCAATACAAATACAAAAGAATATCTTCTGTAGTTACATCAAAATATCAACACTCTCTCTTAACTAGGAAGGTATTCTTTGTTGC
>ML865960.1:0-11138 GCA_009831015.1 Picea engelmannii | reverse complement strand
TATGTATATGTATGTATGGTACGTATATGTGTGTGTGTGTGTGTGTGTGTGTGTGTGTGTGTGTGTGTGAGAGAGAGAGAGAGAGAGAGAGAGATGTGGTGTGATGAGAAAGAAAGACAACTTTTCGCTTTCCCATTGAAGTTCAAATCTCACTAAGGTTTGATTTGACATGAAACAAGGTGGGTCTTTAAGCCCATTCAAGAACACGTGTGAATTTCACATAAGGGGTTTAACCCTATGATTTATAACCGTGGGCCCAAGCTTGACTTGGAATATTTCCCAATACAATTGGCCAAACATGACTTGTTTCCAAACATTCTAGCCCGATGTATTAGATCAATTAATTGAAGTGATTGTTCAAAGGCGTGTTGTCAATAGGTCACAACTTCAAATTTGGAGGAGTCTCACTAGGTCATCAGCCACTCCCAAGGGTGGTGGTTTCTCTACCTTACATTAAAAAATTATGGGGAAGAAGGGGGAGTGCTCCAAGAGGAATATTTGACTAATATTAGTGTCGTCCATAGCCTTTGAGTTAACCAAACTTCATTCTTTTCTTGAATAATACACACACGCGTGCCTACTAATAATAGGCATCCTCCTTGATAGATATTTGTTTTCTTGACAATGGTTTTTTGTTGTTGATATTAAAATTCTTCTTCTCTACAAGCCCTTTCATTTTTTGCATGGAAAATAACATTTGTAATCATCGTGCCAAATTTTAGGACTAATGTTTTGACAAGTGTTAGAATGTTCATAATCCTTTGATTCATCATAATCGATAATCATATGATTCATCGTAATCATAATCATCTAATTCATCTTATTCATCATAATGTGATACATGATCCTTTTGAATATTTCTCCACATTTGGGAACTCCCATGCATTGACATCACCTCTATTAGACATTGTGATCTATTTCAATACATGCAACCCAATATTAATACAACTATAACATTAAAAAAAAAAATAGGCCAATGCCAATAGAGTTGAGCCAAGTCACATACTATAATTCAATACAACAAATTCCACCTATAAATTTTAATTGGCTTAATTTGGATTATGAGGTGATTATGAGTTCACCAACATAGTAGCTAGAGGCTCCAAAATTTAACAACCATGTGCAGTTTGTAGAAAATTAATATGATTCCAAATTTCAACATTTTTAACCTTAAAGATCTATATTTTATATTAATTGCCACAATTATGAATTCAATGTTATGTGTTAATTTTAATTAATATGTACTTGTCATGTCGATAATTCGACATTAGTTTGACATCTTAACACCCAATCCACACTAATCTATTAAGACAAATGGTTTTGACATATATGTGATTGCTATGATACTATAAATGTCAATATATCAGTGTTACAATCATTTATATATTGATGTTAATCGAGGTAGACAATAAATGTCGAAATTCCTAATAGTATGCACAATTTCTTTCCAATATGAAAATATGAAGTTTATGTAACATCAAAATGTTGAGGTTGGTTGAAAACCGTGAAAAAAAAAATGCATTTAATTTCAACACCCAAAATGATGCAGGAGCATCGCTCACTCATCAAGCGAGCCAGCGCAGAAGCAGAAAAGACAACTGGACAGTGCCAGCACAAATTTTGAAACACCTTGATATTTGTTGCGCCAAACATTAATGTGTGGATTTAATGAAGCGCACTTATACGTTGTAATGGACCTTGAGCGGATAGCTCTCGTCCTTAAGTAGATAGACGACATTTATTTTAGTTAATGCAAGTAGATAGGATTTTAATTCCAAATTAGACAGTTTTAGAGTTCGGAAGGGAAAATGGATATAGACACCCTCATTGTATCATTGTAACATTAGCAAGAATCAAGCATTCAGAAGAGAAGAGCAAGCAGAGAAATTGGGAAGAACACCCATGTACAGGCATTTGAATTAATAGATTGAAGTTCTGATTCAAGTTCATGGCTGGTGTTGTTTCTCTGTGTATCTTATTTTTGTGTTCATAAATGTTTGCTTTCTGGTTATGCATTTTCTTTGTATATGTTGTGCATGTGATTTCATGTTTTGAAACTGAAGTCTGAAAGGGAGAGGAAATGAGTTTCAATTGTTTCTCTATCTGAGCCAGGAGATTCCTGCAAGTGTGCAGTTGAATTCATCCGCAAGGAGTGCGTTGATGAAAGCTCAGTAGTTGAACTTTGTTCTCATTCGTCCCAGAGTTGATTTGGGTTGATTGAAGCTGTGCAAGGAGTGTGCAGGCTGAAGAAGAAGTCTCAGTCGTTAATCTGAGCAAGGGAGACAGAAGGATGTCGCTGCAGGAGTTTCACAGAGTCTGAAGGATTCAATAATTGAGAAGTTGTTGAATGTCGAAGTGCAAGGAGCGAATGCACGAATCCATCTGAAGGAGTCAGAGTGGAAGGAAGCTCAATGAGGTGTAGCACCTTTGTGATATCGTCAAATAAGAGCACATGAAGTGTACCGTGAAACATTTCAGGGAAGATTTTTTAGTGCAGGTGTGGAAGGCAAGTTCGAGAGGAAACACTTAGTCATTTTAAGAAATCCTCGAGGAGGAGGAATCGGCGGCCAAGATCCACAGAGGAGATTGACGAAGTTCTGTCAGTCGTCATATCTCAAGAAAGTTGCGTAGGATTTAATCCTAGAGAATAAGAGAAGGAGTCAGGGAGTCATCGAGACTAGACTCATTGGAAAATCGAGGTTCCAGGTGACGAGAGAACTGTGACCGCAGGAGTCATGAAACTCTGAATCACGATGAACACACATAGATACAGGGTCACCGCAGAAGACAGGTGTCATCGGAGTTCCCGATCACATGGAAGTCTGAGCCATAGGCACTGGAGAGGAGGACAGGTGTCGGAGAAGTCAACCTTTGCAGGGGTCAACGCAAGGTGGCATCGGGAATCAGAGAATCGGGAATTTCGAGGGCACGAGTTTCACGCATATCATTTTCGCGAAGTCTGAAACTCCGACGAGAGCAGGCTGTAGTCTCGTGGAACGGCAGGTCGTATGCGGAAGGGGATAACCTGAAGGAGCTTGGGAGAGAGAGAGAGAGGCACCATCACGAATCAGGGATCAGAGGGTCGTGGTGCCAGCGAAATGCAACATCACATATGTCGATTTCCCGATAGGAAAATTCCCGACAGGAACGAAGAAGTATCGGCATTGAGACCCATCGGGTTTCGGGGTTTTGTGTAGCACAAGGAACGTGCCCACGAGTTTCGCGATAACGCGAAACCCGATTCCCCCGATAAGGCAAAAAGGGGAGATCGCTGAGAGATAATTCTGTGGGTATTTAGAGGTCCCGATAAGGGATTGGAAGAGCATTTTAGCTCTTTGGGCCCGTGAAGAAGAAAGTCTTGGTAGTAGCATGCGTGTCGGGTGGTGCGAGGCTGCGTCAGAGTGGTATCAGAGCGGGAGTGACTCTTTGTTTTCTGCGACAGAGAGAAAAGAGGGAATTTCACCATGCCGCCCAGAAGAGAAAGATAGTCGCCTGATCCCGAGGACAGGGATGTGCGAAGAAGAGGTAGGCCGGCAGGAAATCCGTAACTGGAAAGGCAAATGAGATATCTTCGAGCAAGACTGGAAGATATGGAGGCAGCGCAGAGACGCACAACTAGTGCAGGGGATCTAAGTGATTCCGAGGATGAATTCAAGGCTCAACGCGAGGAGGAAGTTGCAGCTAAAGATGCATCAACCAAACGGTTGATCAAAGCTATCGCCCGAATGAGTTCAAAGACAAAAATGGACATTCCAGTCTATGAAGGAAGTCTGGATGCAGAAGAGTTGTTGGATTGGATTCGAGCTCTTGACACCTACTTTGATTATGAAGACATCGAAGAGGACAAAAAGGTAAGGCATTCTGTCACTAAATGAAGGGACATACAGCATTATGGTGGGACGAGATTCAAATAGATAGACGTTCCAAAGGCAAGGAAAAGATCAAAAACTGGGATCGAATGATTGCAAAGATGAAGGCAAAATTCATCCCAAGGGATTATCAAATCACATTGTTCAGGAGAATGCAAAACCTGAGACAGAAGCTGATGATAGTAAAGGAGTATACTGAGGAGTTTTACAAGCTCAATATCAGAGCAGGTCATCGGGAGAGCGATGATGAAAAAGTTGCCAGGTATATGAATGGCCTGAGGTATGAAATTCAGGATGAATTAAGTATGGAAACCATCTGAACAGTTGAGGATTCTTATCAGATGGCTCTGAAAGCCGAAGAAAAGCTGAGTTGAAAGCAAGGTCAGCGAGGGCGAGGCAGGATTCAGCCCAGAGGTAAGACAGTTGCCCAGGAGAAATATCAGAAGCCCAAGGAGGAATGGAAGAAACCTCAGGGTAAGGTTGAGAGAGGTGGAACCTCACAGCGAGGACCACATGATGAACATAGGGCGCAACATACAGAGAAGGGTGGCGGTTATGCTGATGCAAACACTTTTCCTCATACTCGAGGTAGAGGAAGAGGCCGAGGAGGAGTAATCGCATGTTTCACATGTGGGAAAAATGGGCACAGGTCATTTGAGTGTCCAGAGAAAAAGAAGGACATCGAAGAAGCTCACATCACTGAAGCGCAGAGGCGTGATGCTGAGACTGGAGATGCAGAAGGCGAAAGATCGCTTGGAATGCATAAAGTCCTTTTGACACCCGAGAAGGAGGTGGAAAACTTTGTCCAAAGGACCAGACTGTTTAGGACAGCTTGCAAGGCCAAGGATAGGGTGTGCAAGGTTATCGTGGACAGTGGAAGCATAGATAATATCGTTTCAACCGAGATGGTGGAGAAATTAGAGCTAGAGACAACTGATCACCCGAGTCCATACAAAGTTTCATGGCTACAGAAAGGACACCAGGAGAGTGTTACGAAACAATGCTTGGTTGAATTCAAAATAGGAGGGTATAATGATAAAATTTTATGTGATGTTATTCCCATGGATGTATGTCATTTATTGCTAGGTAGACCATGGCAATATGACAGAAATGTAGTTCATGATGGGAGAATGAACACATATACCCTAGAATAAAATGGGAGAACCCATATGTTGCTTCCGATAAAGGATAAGGAGGTAAAGCCGGAAGTAAACAGCACAATACTTCTAATGAGCGGGAAGGAGCTTCTTACAGAGATGGAGAAGAAGGAAGATCCACAATTCTTTGTTGTCAGAAAGCCGAGGATTGTTCTGACTAACACAAGAGTGGACGACTTACCAGATGAGATTCAGGAACTGCTGGAGGAGTTCGTTGACATCATCATGGATGAATTACCTCATTCGTTTCCACCGATGAGGAGTGTGAGTCATCATATTGATCTCATACCAGGAGCCAGTTTACCGAACAAGGCTGCGTACAGATTGACACCACAAGAAAATGAGGAGGTCAATAAGCAGGTCCAGGAGTTGTTGGACAAAGGATTGGTCAGAGAAAGTCTGAGTCTGTGCGTTGTTCCAACAGTACTCAGTCTGAAGAAAGATGGAGGTTGGAGAATGTGCACCGACTCAAGAGTGATCAACAAAATTACCATCAGGTACAGATTTCCACTGCCGAGAATGGATGATCTGATGGATTGCCTGAGCAGGGCAAATTATTTTTCAAAGATTGATCTGAAGAGATGATATCATCAGATTCACATGAGAGAAGGTGATGAATGGAAGACAGCATTCAAGACAAATGAAGGTTTGTACGAATGGTTGGTCATGCCGTTTGGTTTGAAAAATTCACCTAGCACATTCATGAGATTGATGAATGAAGTCCTGAAGGAATTCATCGGGAAATTTGTAGTCATATATCTGGATGATATACTGATCTTCAGTAAGACCAAGGCTGAACACTTGAGACATTTGGCCATTGTGATGAGGAGGCTACAACAGGATAAGTTGTTGATAAATATGAAGAAGTCCTCATTTCTAAAGATAGAGCTCATTTACTTGGGTTTTGTCATATCGTAAAATGAATTAAAAATGGATCCAAGTAAGGTGGAAGTGATTAAAAATTGGCCATCACGCAGGAATGTTTTTGAGGTGAGGAGTTTCCATGGTTTGGCTAGTTTCTACCGAAAGTTCATTAGGAATTTCAGTGGAATTAGCGCAGCAATGATGGACACGATGAAGAAGCGACATAAGTCTTTTCATTGGACCGCAGAGGCTGAGAAGAGCTTCGATCTGTTGAAGCGGAATATCACAGAGCAACCAGTGTTGGTGTTGCCAGATTTTCAGAAAACATTTCAGGTGAAATGTGATGCAAGTGGCTTTGCCATAGGAGCGGTCTTGAGTCAGGAGGACAGACCAGTGGCATATTTCAGTGAGAAGTTGGATGAAGCAAAGCTGAAATACTCCACGTATGATAAGGAATTTTATGCTATCATACAGGCGTTGAAGAAGTGGAGGCATTACTTGATCCCAAAAGAATTTGTATTGTACAGTGATAATCATGCATTACAGTTTGTGAGTCAACAGGAGAAGTTGAATCAGAAACATGCTAAATGGGTAGAGTATATGCAGAATTTTACATTTGTAATTAAACACATTTCAGGGGCTGCTAACAAAGTGGTTGATGCTTTGAGCAGGAAATGTTTGTTGCTGCAGGAGTTTCAAGTCAAGACATTGGGTTTTGAAAATCTTAAGGACATGTATGCAGGAGATGCAGATTTTGCAGAGGCATATGAAGCAGCAGAAAATCCAGTTCTCAGAGACAGGAGCCCTTGGATAGATTATATGATCCAGGAAGGATTGTTGTTCAGAGGCAATCAACTGTGTATTCCAAATTGCTCCATGAGGGAGAAATTGCTAAAGGAGAAGCACAGTGGCGGATTAGCAGGACATTTTGGCCAAGACAAGACATTTGCGAAGCTGAGCGAATCATATTTTTGGCCAGGGATGCGCTCAGAGGTCAAGTGGTTTGTTGACAGATGTCGAATTTGTCAACATTCAAAAGGAAGAAAGCAGAATGCAGGGTTTTATCAGCCATTGCCCATACCAGGAAGGCCATGGGAGGCGATCAGCATGGATTTTGTATTGGGATTGCCGAGGACACAAAGAGGTGTTGATTCGATCTTTGTGGTCGTGGACAAGTTTTCAAAAATGGCACATTTTATACCATTCCAGAAGACCAACAATGCGATGCACATCGCAAATCTGTTTTTCAAGGAGATTGTTAGACTCCATGGATTGTCGAAAAGTATTGTTTCGGACAGGGACACCAAATTCATTGGACATTTCTGGAGGACACTATGGAAAAAGCTGGGAACTAACTTAAAGTTTAGTTATGCCTATCATCCACAAACAGATGGGAAAACAGAGGTGGTGAATAGAAGTCTGGGAGACTTACTCAGAAACCTGGTGACAGAGCACCATCGCAGCTGGGATAATGTGTTGCCACAGGCAGAGTTTGCATACAACGACTTTGTGAACAGGAGCACAGGACAGAGTCCATTTCAGATTGTGTATGGGACACATCCGAGAGGAGTTTCTGAACTCAGTGAGTCAGGACAGACTGCTACTAGCAGCGCTAGTGCAGAGGAGTTCGCTGAGGCGATGAAAGAACTTCACAGCAGAGTGAAGCAGCGATTGATTGATTCAAATCAAGAGTACAAGCGCAGAGCAGATCAGCATCGGAGACAACTTCAGTTTGAAGTTGGCGATTTAGTTCTGGCACATCTGAGGAAAGAAAGGTTCCCAAGGGGAACATACAACAAGTTGAAAATGAAAAAAATCGGGCCATGCGAGGTCCTGAAGAAATTTGAAGAGAACGCTTATGAGATTGAGTTGTCGGATGGCATCGGGATATCTCTGATATTTAATGTTTCGGATTTATACCCATACAGAGCTGGAGAGAAAGAGACTGGAGTTGAGGAACCAGTGATCCAGTGGCAGAAGCAGATGTCGACTGCAGAAAAGCCACAAATGGAATGCATACTGGACAAAAGAGTAGGTAAGAAGACCGGGAGGAAAGAATACTTTGAGTATCTGGTCAAATGGAAGAACCACCCAGTGGAAGATGTCAGTTGGGAAAACGAAGCAGTGATACAGAAGCATGGACAGACCATGCAGGAGCTCATGGACAGGAGCCCATGAAATTTTTCAAGCCGAGGAGTATGATGCAGGAGCATCGCTCACTCATCAAGCGAGCCAGTGCGGAAGCAGAAAAGACAGCTGGACAGCGCCAGCACAAATTTTGAAACACCTTGATATTTGTTGCACCAAACATTAATGTGTGGATTTAATGAAGCGCAATTATACGTTGTAATGGACCTTGAGCGGATAGCTCTCGTCCTTAAGTAGATAGACGACATTTATTTTAGTTAATTCAGGTAGATAGGATTTTAATTCCAGATTAGACAATTTTAGAGTTCAGGAGGGAAAATGGATATAGACACCCTCATTGTATCATTGTAACATTAGCAAGAATCAAGAATTCAGAAGGGAAGAGCAAGCAGAGAAATTGGGAAGAACACCCATGTACAGGCATTTGAATTAATAGATTGAAGTTATGATTCAAGTTCATGGTTGGTGTTGTTTCTCTGTGTATCTTATTTTTGTGCTCATAAATGTTTTCTTTCTGGTTATGTATTTGCTTTGTATATGCTGTGAATGTGATTTCATGTTTCAAAACTGAAGTCTGAAAGGGAGAGGAAATGAGTTTCAATTGTTTCTCTATCTGAGCCAGGAGATTCCTGCAAGTGTGCAGTTGAATTCATCCACAAGGAGTGCGTTGATGAAGGCTCAGTAGTTGAACTTTGTTCTCATTCGTCCCTGAGTTGATTTGGGTTGATTGAATCCATGCAAGGAGTGCGCAGGCTGAAGAAGAAGTCTCAGTCGTTAATCTGAGCAAGGGAGACAGAAGGTTGTTGCTACAGGATTTGCACAGAGTCTAAAGGATTCAACAATTGAGAAGTTGTTGAATGTCGAAGTGCAAGGAGAGAACGCACGAATCCATCTGAAGGAGTCAGAGTGGAAGGAAGCTCAAGGAGGTGTAGCACCTTCGTGATATCATCAAAGAAGAGCACAGGAAGTGTGCCGTGAAACATTTCAGGGAAGAGTTTTTAGTGCAGGTGTGGAAGGCAAGTTCGAGAGGAAACACTTAGTCATTTTAAGAAATCCTCGAGGAGGAGGAATCGGCGGCCAGGATCCACAGAGGAGATTGACGAAGTTCCTTCAGCCGTCAGATCTCGGGAAAGTTGCGCAGGATTTAATCCTAGCGAATAAAAGAAGGAGTCAGGGAGTCATCGAGACTGGACTCATTGGAAAATCGAGGTTCCAGGTGACGAGAGAACTGTGACCGCAGGAGTCGCGAAACTCCGAATCACGACGAACACACACAGCTACAAGGTCACCGCAGAAGACGGGTGTCATTGGGGTTCGGGACTTGGAGAGCCTCGTGATTTTTTGTAACGGGAATCTCGATTTCCCGAAACATGATTTCCCGATCACATGGAAGTCTGAGCCATAGGCACTGGAGAGGAGGACAGGTGTCGGAGAAGTCAACCTTTGCAGGGGTCAACGCAAGGTGGCATCGGGAATCAGAGAATCGGGAATTTCGAGGGTGCGAGTTTCACGCATATCATTTCCGCGAAGTCCGAAACTCCGACGGGAGAGCAGGCTGTAGTCTCGTGGAACGGCAGGTCATATACAGAAGGGGATAACCTGAAGGAGCTTGGGAGAGAGAGAGAGAGGCACCATCGTGAATCGGGGATCGGAGGGTCGTGGTGCCAGCGAAACGCGACATCACATATGCCGATTTCCCGATAGGAAAATTCCCGACATGAACGAAGAAGTATCGGCATTGAGACCCATCGGGTTTCGGGGTTCTTTGTAGCACAAGGAACGTGCCCACGAGTTTCGCGATAACGCGAAACTCGATTCCCCCGATAAGGCAAAAAGGGGAGATCGCTGAGAGAGAATTTTGTGGGTATTTAGAGGTCCCGATAAGGGATTGGAAGGGCATTTTAGCTCTTCGGGCCCGTGAAGAAGAAGGTCCTGGTAGTAGCAGGCGTGCCAGGTGGTGCGAGGCTGCGTCAGAAAATGACAAAAAGAATTATTGTCAAAATTAATATCGTAATAAACATTATTTTTTTACCCGAAATGTACTATTGTGGTTTATAATATTAAAAGTGTGATCCTTTTTTTTCAATGGAAAAGTTCTACATTTCTATAGTTACTATAATATTATCTCCTTTGGAATTTTCTTGAAATTCAATGCATATTCCCTTAAAGGTTGCATAACCAATCAAAGTATCATGTACATCTTCATGAATTATGTACAAAGATGTAGTTATTGAAACATTTGCACTATATAAAATATAATTCCATATAGGACATTAGAATTACGTACAAAGATGTAGTTAGTGAAACATTTGCACTATATAAAATATAATTCCATATAGGACATTAGATCGTGAAAGAGTTCCACCATGTAAAAATGAAAGAGAAAAAGTAAGTTTCTTTGATCTCTTAGCATTTTTAGTCAACTTTTCGAGTTAGAGTTAATTATTTAGGTGCCTAAAAATTCTAGAAATATTTACCATGGTGATAGTTGAATACCAATTAAACAAGCACAAAACCACTGAACCAAGTGTAAAGAGCCAATGTTTTTGCTTATCACAAATGAATAGATGACTATAATGACAAAAATGCAAAAAATTATGGAACTTTAAACATAGTAGTTTTAACAATGATGGGTTACATGTACATCAATTCCCTAAAATCATGAGGAGAGGTGTTGATGTGCCTACAAATCACTAAAACGATTTGTTGGGATATTAAATTCTATATAAGAAATATTTAAGGGATCAATGGAATCACAAAGCTTTGAAAATTACGTGATCCTAAGGCTCAATACCACTTAAAATTTATAAAAAAACAACAATTTGGGTATTCACGTGTAAGAATAGGAAATCCTCAAGAGCACAAGAATACAAATGAAAAGGATATCGTTGTAATGTCTACACATTTACACTCTATGTTGTATTAGCTATATATAGAAGTAAATTGGTGGAGATTAATGATCATCTTATACCAAGTGTTATTGATTTAAACTTACAATATGCATTTAGGTGAGAGATCAAGTTTGACCAAATCATCTATGAACTATTTACAAAAAGATGTGAAAAATACAAAAGATGTGTTGAAAAGTGTAAAATATAAT
>ML865959.1:21865-36179 GCA_009831015.1 Picea engelmannii | reverse complement strand
AAACACAAGATAGAATGTTTTATTTTTGGTAAGATTGAGCACATTTCCATAATTATCCTAAGAAAAGAGGAAAGATTAACTATATATGGTAACATTTTAGGTGAAGTTCAATATTGAATATATGAAATGGTTGATGAACAAAAAGTAAAGAATCAAGCCACCTTAGTACAAGATCAAGGTAGATTTGAAATAAAATATGAACTTTTTTGGTTGATATTGGTAGTATTCATTATTCCATTTCACCATAAGTGTTGGCCAAATGCAATATTAGTTTCAATGAGCTCTAAATTACATGGAAGGTATAAATGGTCAAAAGCAAGGCAATGTTAAGTTTATCTGGAGGGTAACAAAACATTGCAGAGTAAATTTTAGTGGATGAATTTATGAGATCATTTTCATTACTTAGTTACTTATAATTCTAAAATTTGTCACGATTAGTTTGAACTCACATAGCTATAATACTATTACACTAAGGAAAATTAATATTTTGATAAAAATGGTCATAATCAATTTATTCATGGCATTGAGAAACCTATCTTAATGTATATGATGTCACCCATGAAAGCTTAAAGGAACATTAATAAATCATGTCAATGATGTCATCCATGAAAGCTTAAAGGAGCATTAATAAATCATGGCAATTTTTTTTTTGTACATGTGTAGAGTATCAAATGTAAAAGGAGATGAAGTGAATTACCATTTATTCAAAATTTTAATGATGCGTATCTCAATGAGCTACCAATATTACCTCTTGATTAATAAGTAAACTGTCGGATTGAATTGCTTCTTAGAGATGAACCTATTGCAATATGAATTACAAGTTCATCCAAAAGAATCGTGGAAATTGGAAAATTAATTATAAGTTGTTGGATAAATCGTACATCCATTCTAATATGTTAACATGGGGCACGCATGTGCTATATGCTAACATGGGGCACACATGTGCTATTTGTGAAGAAGAAGGATGGGATGTTTATAATGTGCATTTATTACAAATAATTGAAAGATATTACTATCAATAACCAATATCCCCTATACAATATTGACAACTTGTTCAACCAATTAAAGGATACTGAGATCTTTTTGAAGTTAGACTTAAGGTATTGTCAATCAATTTAATTGCTTAAATTGATGAACATTAAATTATCAATCTAGAAGCTCGTAAACTTGTGAGATGCCGACAAAATATATGTTGCAATGGGAAACTAACTATGTTAAACTATCTAATGAATTAAAACACATCTTGCTTAATGGATCATTTCCAAGAATCAATATTGAGGTTATGTTCATTACACTCTTTTATCCTTATTCAGAGATATTCATGTAGCAGTCTATAGTTCCCTCAATAGTTTAGATGATTCCCCTAGCTCCACCAAGCATCAAACTAAAGAAATATGCAATCATTAATCCAAACCCAGAAACCTCATAGTTGCAAGTTCAAGTCATGTAGCTTCTGCTTTGTTAGAATTCCTATGTGAACAACTTGTTGGGATTTTCTGGTAGCAAACCACACTAAGCCAATCACAGATGGGTAGAAATTAAAGAGCAGGAATGAAAATGCTACAGGGGTATGTTGGACCACTATGATTATATTTTCAAAGACACTTCATGGGTACTGATCATAGTCCTTCATTTGACACTAAGGGAAGCCATGGGTTTGTGATTCGTGATTCCTTGAGAAGCACCCTTGTTCTTCAACCTTCAATGCCTTACCACAATAGGAAATCCACACTTTGTAATGAAAAACATAACAATTCAAGAAATGAAAATGATAGTAATTGGAAATCTTAATCTATAGAAAGAAAATACAGTCCTATTGAGTTTCTCTAACTAAAAAAGAAAATGAATTTGCAATGCAAACCAGGTAGGGGGAATCCACACTAAATAACTAATTAATTACCTTGTTGTAGGAAATAAAGACTATAAGGAATTAAATACTAAATATCACACAAATCCAAAACACATGACTACGCAAAAGGAAAATAACAGTGGTGTTGCTCCTGAGATGAAGGTGGGGTTGACTCTCCCTCCTTTTCGGGTTCATTTTGAGTTTCAATGGAAGGGTCCTCTGCATTGTGAGAGAGGGATTTGTATATGTTGCTATTGGTACCAGGATCCTTGTTCCCTTTTTCAAATTCAGAGAGGGTTTATGTTGTTGCGGCTTTGAGGGTTGGCCCTACGTTGGCTGGGCTCCTTGCCTTATTGTCTCTCTTCTCTTCTTTGGTCGTTGTCATTGTTCCTTTGGGTTTTGCATAGTTTGTCTAGGGGATACTTTTGGAAAAAATTTGGCAAAACGGCCATATTCATGACAACTATTGCAGTTAAAAGGTAGTTGCTCATAGTCCATTGGCCGTAAGTAGGTCCAGCTATCCAAACTCAGTTGGACCACCTCTGGAAGGCCCTTTTCAAGGTCAACTTCAGCACGAAGGCATGCGCAGGATTGCATGCCACCTTGAGGCTCAAAATTTTCAATGTATTTACCTAGGGTGTTGTCGATGTTTTGAATCGTTTCATAATTCTAGCAGTGTAGGAGTAAATAAGGAAAACGAACTAGACAAGAACAACAGAGAGAATGCCATTTTCGGGATTGAAATTAGGTATCCAATGGTTTAGATACATACCTCTTATGCCTGTGAAATATGGACGACTTCGAAATATTAGGTCGTAGTCTTCCTTTTCCTCAAACAGGAAGGAAAAGAATCCTCTACCATAAAACACATGATCGAGGGCCTCCAATTTTTATCAACCCACAAAGCCATGGCCCGTGGGGATGACCAAATTCCAGTGAATTGGTCGATCAAGCCATTCTCAACTAAGCACAGATGATCCAAATTATTTTTGGGCATGAAATGAGAGCGGAGATATAATAAAGAAATGTACATAGATATATCAGATATCCAACAATGTAATAGAGATATATTAGAGATATAACCATAAACACGGAGATACAGTAATAGACAATTTATATTAATGAGTGAAATGTACAGAACTGTAAAATTACAGAGTGAAAGGCTAGAATGGTGGCAGCTTATCTCTTAGAAGAGATGTGTTGGCTACGCTCATTCACAAGAAGATGATTGTTACAATGAGGCTCCAAAGGCATTTTTAACATAAAGAAAATCCAAAACCCTAACCCTGGAAGATGAAAAGCCAACAGTTTTGTGGACCTTGTTTTGGGTAGTTTGGTGTATCAACTTCCCGATGGCGTAACTTTGGCATCTCCGTTTGGGGCGCGCTCGTTGGAAAGGTATCGATGAGGAGCTTCATTTTGGGGGCTCAATCAGAGCCTTCAATTATAATTGAGATGCCCAATCGTGAAAAAACGTCGTTTAGGCCCTCAAAATGGCCCCATAAGTTTGGGACCCGAAAAACTGCTAAAAATAGTAAATTGCCAACAAATTGTTTTGAGCCAGTTGGAATAGGTGGGTGGCCACCGATATCCACCTGGATCAACATAGCAAGGTTTCGAGAATTTGCTTGTTGCACAGGAACCTTTGGAATTTCATCCAACTTCTTGATGAACCTCAAGGGCACATATTTAGTTGATTTTCTTAAGGAAGCTACCAGTGTACATAATGCAGGGACATCCAGCGAGGGCAGGGGTGAGGGCGAGCCCCCACTAAAGGTTGAGGCCATGGACAAACAATGAGAAGGGTTGCAGATGCATTAGGGTTCAATAAGATTTGTCACTACTTAATTACAACAATTCCCATATGATCACAATTAAAAAAGATTGGTAATCATATCCGTTCATGCCTTTTTGTATTGACGATAATCACATTATCTTTTTCCAGGGGCACAAAAGAGTGGTAGCTACACTACTTCCTTGTATATGACCATAAGAAGAATAATTAAACCATATAGATGATGATCATCCATACCATGAGTTTGAAATGGATGAAGATCACATTTATATGAAAACTAAAGTCTTTGTTGTCGAACCTAATTTAGAAGGCATCTTAAACATTAAGCACGAGGGACTCACCTTGTTGACCAATATCTTATCACGTTCATTCATAAAAGGGGGTTTTTAAATTGTGAAAAATAAAGTCAATATATTGTAGGTATTGGGGGGGTGTGGGGTCTTAGGGGGTTTATAGGTATTGGAGGCTATAAAAAGAGGTATCTAGTAAAAACAAGGGTTTCTTTTATTGGAAATATGTATGGGGAGGGGGGTTCAACAAAAGGATTTTTGGAGGTATTTATCAATATCTAGTGAAATTAGGGGTATTCTTTAATATCCCATGAACAAAGGTGCTATGTCATAGTTTTACTGTGTGAAGACCCAGTGACATTCAAACTCCAAGCTGTCGAGTTTTAGTTATTGCTATTGCTAATTAACAACACAATATAATACATAAACTCCAACCAAATTATGTTTGTTTTGTGTTTCACATTTAGGAAAATACACGAGGAACCATGTCGCTTGTAAACAATGAGAAAAACAATGTTCCTAGCTCTTATGTCCACTCCAACACACAAAATGTGGATAAAAAATCCATGGCCTTTTTAGTATGAGCCAATGAGTAGGCTCATTCTTGTATTCTTCCTATGGTGAAGTATTTTTTTAGGGGAAGATATGACATGGGTGCTAAACAAATTCAAAGAAGCCACTCACAAACATTTTCTTGAAAAAGAATTCCACCTATTCCCAAATACTCCTTAATTTCTCTACATATACATGGTGGTTGGACATTTTACATCAAAATAAAAAACTATTTCTTGGAAATTTATAAAGTAACTTTCTTATCTCACTAGAAGTTGCAAATGCAATAGTATGTTGGTTGTTTGGGACCTATTCCATTAATGCATCTCAAAAAACTTATTCACTACGAGTATGATTCTTATCACCATTATGAAGGTGAACTCTTGTCACATATTATGGGGGTTCTTCTCAAAAAACTTATTCACTACGAGTATGATTCTTATCACCATTATGAAGGTGAACTCTTGTCACATATTATGGGGGTTCTTGGATGAATTTTCCTATAAATGGCATTACAATGAAGATGGATAATGCTAAGTACATGATTGGAATACACTTTGGCATAACTTCTATCCAATGTTGGAAGAAGCTTATCAACTCAATAATCCCCTCGTCCAACAATTTCAATACAAAACACAAGCCCTTTGACATGCGTGGACCCCAAGTCAATTTAAGTATCTACTTTCTAAGCAAGTATGAAATAATGTCGACCCAAGTTTGAGATTTCTAGAAGATTTTATAGTGGAAAATTCCCCACATTGACAACTTGGTGAAAATATTGGCTTTAATGGCAATTTGTCTTTACTTGACATTAAGATATATGAATTTGATATAACACACTAAGGCCAACAACGCAAGACCATTGAGATTGGCGACTACTTAAACGACATTACTAGAATGACAAGATAGTTGTAAAAGCTAAACTCAATTTGTAATCGTTTTCCAATACTATTGGAAAGAGAAGCCCTTAAAATAGTCATATGTAGTGAAATTTATTCTTTCTTGGATATTCAAGGTATAATCATGTTTCATTAAGGGTGCAAGACTAATATTTAATGCAACTAAATTGGAGCCTTTATTTACAAGTGCATAGCTTTTGGTTTTATGAACACATTAAATTTGTTTTTTAGCTTTTGGTTTTATTAACATATTAAAAAAAAAATAGCTTTTGGTTGTATGAAAACATTAAATTTGTTTTTTATTGATAATATATTTGAGAATTTTATCTATATATTTCTCGAAAAATAGTTTAATGATGAGGACTTATTTGGATGTCTCAATCATCATTAAATAGATTTGTGGTATTGTCACAGTTCTACCATGAAATATGAATTTCACTAAATCAATAGAAAGGTCAATTACTCTAACCTTTCAATGAGTTGTTTGGTCTTGTTATCTTAAGGACAACATGATGGTTGATCCCAAAAGAAGGACACGTCCTCAATAAATTGGTACATCCAAAGAATCCCTCTAAAGTCAAAGCAAAGTAGTTATGGGACACAAAATGTATTATCAACATTTTGTTAAAGCATATGTCTAAATATTCCAACCATTGGAAATTTTGCTACAGAAATATGCCCCTTTTGAAAGGAGCGTCAACTATCAAGTAATGAAATGTTGAAGGATAATATATTTTTTTTGTTTGCTAGTTTGTTAGTGACTTGTGGGACTAGCTTATGGTCTAAGAAAATGCGACCCGGAGGTTTCTAAGCCATCAAAATCACCTAGGGATCGTACCCAACCTGGCCCACACCAACCATTAGCATGGCTAGATTTTAGGTGTCTCCTCTCGACTAGCTGAGTTTCGAACATGGGTCACCTTATAGAATGAGGCCCATCAAAACCAATTGCACTAGTGGGATTTGACATGTTGAAGGATAACATCACACATGCTCTGATTTTTTTATTTCTTGATCGAACAAAAAGACAAAGATATCAATGTCATAAGTCGAGATAGTTCACTTTGGAAGCTTGATAAATACACAAAAATCCATATAGATGGTATTTGACTTTTTAAATTTGTATTATGAGAAAGAATATGAAATTTAAAAGTTTTCGAGTTACCAACAAAAAATTAAGTGGAATGGGGTAGGGCAGAGCTGGGGAGGGGTGGGGTGGGGTGAGGTAGAGCGGAACGGGGAAGATGTTATAAAATGTTTGTGTTTTTTATTCAACATTTTTTCTTTTTATATATTGTACACATATTTCACAAACCGTTTGTGATTCCAAACTGTTATTTGTTTTAAGTAATTAATAATATATTGTGATATTACTTGAATAAAATCTATTATGTTTACATGCTTGTGGGTTTTAGGCCCTGTAATATTATTAATTGATATGTTTTGTCTTTTCGTACAACACTCAATTAACATCCTTACCCATGATACTTTGAGCAATGGAGATGATTATTGTACAACTCAAGTCCTTCTTTGTCCGTGGTTCAAATTTGTTCCTTAACTAATTTCATTTGATACAAGAATGTGCCTACATAGTTTGGATGTGGATTGTATGGCCAAAGAGATTAATAAAAATTTGCTTTTCCTAAGTTCATTATATTTTGGTTTTCCTAAGTTCATTATATTTTGGTTTTAAAAGTGTACATGCTAAACATTTCATACATTTTAGACTACATTTAACCTTTTTATTAGTTCTCTTGGTGTACACGCTTAACCTTTGTCTCGATTGAGACTGCACTTAAGCTTTGATTAAACTTTAATAGTGATTTTCACCTGGGAAGGGCCATGGTATGGTTTGACTTATGGAAGTGAAATATATATTGATTTTGGTTTATCAAAGGCTAATTTGTTTTATTTGCAACTCACTTGATACATTGTATCGATTCTTTGGTATAATGGCATACTTAGTTTATCAAGAAAGAATTGATAAAGTTTCCTTTAATTATTATTTAATGTCATTATATCAATACATATGCATATTATTTGATGGCATTATTCGTAACGTGATAGTTAGAATGGGGCATTGTGCTATCACAAGGAGGAAGGAGGGAGTGAGTCACCATTTGGTTTTGAGGTAAAATTGAGAAACCCCATGAGAGAGGAAGATAAGAAGAAAAGAGAAGGAGAGAAGGGTATTAGGTTAATTAGGGGTTTAAGGTTGATTATGTAACCTAGGGCTGTAGACTAATTAGGGTAATTCAATTAGGTCTCGACATAAAATAAAGACACAACAAATTAACAAAGGAAGGTAAGCAACGAAATAACCTCACGGCCTAAGTGAATAAATAGGCAAAGAGGAGAGGAGTAATATAGATAGGCAAAGAAATAACCTCACAACCTAAGTGAATAATACACTAGTCGTTGGACAAAGTGTTTCATAGGGAAGAGTTATACCATAAATATTGAACAAGTACTATTGGTTTCCTAGCTTGTACCACATGCATTTCCCCCAAACTGTACACTAAACACTTTATTCTGCAAGTTGTGACACATACACAATACAACCCCAAAAAGTTACAATTCACTTGGCACTGTGAAATCATGTAAGTTTAAGTAAGGTCTGACCACGTGGACCCCAATTTAAGTGTTCCCAAATGGATTTGGGCTATTGATGACATGAAATGAGGCATCCTAGTCAACTATGGACTAGATAAGAGCCTTGAAAGCCCAGATAAAACCCAAACATTGAGTGAATGCACCTGATTGAGACAAAATAGCAACAAGCTTCAAGGAAGGATAAGAAATCAACAAAGTGACTGAAAATGGATGAGGGGAAGATGCTTACTAGTGCATGTAGCATGAGCTAATGCTCCATCATCATGAAGCAATTCTTCAATGGCTAGGGCATGATGCATAATCAACATGCATAGACCTGCAAGCCCGGATAATTGATGCAAAGCAAAACTACAAGGATCCTTGTAATGGATATGATACCAAGCAAGTAGAAGATAAATGTAAAAGAAAGAGCACGAAGCATAGATTCATGTTAAGGATAGAATGCTAGGATAGGAGACAAGCAAGTCTAATTACTACGAAGTAAAGCAACAACTACACTTATGAAATCATATGTAAGTAAATCTAACTACCATGAAAGTAAAATAACAACTAGATTATGAAATGCAAGATGTAAGTGAGTCTAATTACAATGGAAGTAGAACAACAACTAGACTATGTGAATAAGTACCGAATGTAAGTGAGAGTATGGGTAAGAGAATGATACATGTGCTTACCTAGGTGCAAGTGATGCAATGCAAGACATTGTTTTGGGTATGCCATATGAGACAAGAGAGCCTAGTTGGGTGTGCTAATAAGCTATATACGAGTAATGTAAAGAAAGAATTTTAAATGAAGTAAGTGAAAAGTGAAAAGGAAAAGGGACAAAAGTTAGCAATGTCATCCCTATTCTTACCTCAACTTAGGAGTTGGTGATGTGGGAGCCTATTAAGGCATGTTAAAAATGTATGTGTGGTAATGTCAGTGCCAAAGCAAGCTATATACTTACATCACAAAGGTTAGCAAATTACTCTGGGAAGGGATAGATGATGACACCAACTTCTAGTGAAGGAAAGGAGTGGTAATGCTAGGGCAGAACTAGCAAAGGTGACATGCGACAACAATCAGAAATAATCTTAATGTTCTAAATAGACCTTAACAACCATTTAGTTATGATATAGTTGTAAGGTAGTTATATTGAGTTGTACTATATATGTACCATTGATGTACATATTACTTGAATTGAGCGTTTACGTTTTCTGCCATGTTTCGGTGTTCTTGGTTTATCATTCTTGCTCCTATTTCTATCATGTGGTATCAAAACATTGTTTGATAGCTACGAGCCCCTAGAACAATAATTTATCAGAGGCAGAACAAACTTTTTTTCACCAAAAATAGGAGTGGGAAACTCACCAATACTTCCCCACGTTCATGGATGATAAGGGTGCTAAACCCAACCCATGGACACAAGACTTGAAACCGTGACCTCTACGTACGTACGAGGCAACCTCTCCAGGCAGAACAAACGCAACACAGGTCGGAGGGCATATTCATTTCTTCCCTTCTTTATTCGAGGAGGTAGCCGGCGGGTAACCTGGTGAATTTGTTATCAAAATTGTCATAATACTCGGAGAAGGTTCGATCTCAACATTTTCTTTAACGCCATTTTTTTTTTCACATCTCTGTTTATTTCAGTAGCAGAGATGGGACAAATCAAAATTCCCTAATATGGCTTAATTCTCATTCTCATAGTTTGGCGGTAATCTGTTTTACTCTTTTTTTTTGCTCGATGGTTTAATGTGTGCACGTATATGCCTCTAATTATTTTGGTGCCAATGAATTCACTAATTTGGTTCAGGTATGAGTTCGAAAGAAATTTGATGTGAAAGGAATGTGCTGGTTGTGATTTAAATCGACGGTTATGTACACCAACAACTCCGTTACTTACAAACTCTAAGGATGGGCCTTTGGATGACCCTCGACCCGTGGTGTCCCCACTTTAAAAGAACCTCGACGTCCGATGTGAAATACGTCGTACCTAGTAAATTGTTGTTTGAAAGAAGGGGACGTTTTTGCTATTTGAAAGGAGATTGTTGTAAAAAAAATAAAAAATAAAACATATTTAACCTCATCGATTTGAAAGAGATCATTATATGAATGAACATCTGAAATCTTAATGATGCATACATGGTGATTTTGAATCTGAGATTTGAAGTGAGGAGATACCAACCATATGAGAAAACAATGGTGAATCAACCCGTAAACTGGTGGATCGCCAAAATTGTGAAGGAGCTCGCAAACTGGTGAATCGAATTGATGAATACATGGTGAACTCTCATCAACCACTGGCGTGAAGATTTGAAGTGAGGAGGTAAGCCTGAAGCGTGGAGACCGAAAATTTGAAGGCGACTAACCTATAAAGACAACGCGCTTTTTCCTTTGATGAAGTCAGTGTAGCCTTGACTGTTGACACTGAAAATAAAGTGGATAAATTGAAGGTTCAACATGAGGATCATGTTGAAAATATAGATAAATATAGATAACTTTGTTAGATCATGGGAAGAGTTGTCGTTTAAACGAAATATATATGGCTTAGGATATGAAAAGGATCATGATAACCTTTTTCATATTCATAATTATTGTAAACCAATTAAATTCGTAAACAATGGGTTTTTGGTTAATGTTGATAGGAAGGAAGAACTTGATAAAGAACATGTACAAGATGTTGATACAAATGTTGAGGATATTGATGATAATACAATTATTGAAGATTTGTTGGTTGATGGTGCTCAGTTGGACAAAGAACTTGTACTATGTCGACATTGTCACCAAGTTGGCCATGTTGAGTTAAACTGTTTTGATCTCCACCCATGTGTTTTTTGTGGGAAGAAAAACCATGTCTCACAAAGATGTTGGAAGTGAATAAAGATTCAAAGGAAACATGTAAATTTTGAATGGTTAGGGACTTGGCGTTGGAGTTTGGAAGCTAAGTTATTGGAATGGTCTTATCGACAAATTTATACACATGTATAGACATACTTGATTGGAGATATTTCTACAGTTGACAGACATGAATGCTTTTCAAGATTGGATGATAAAAGGCATGATCGGGGCCCGCTTGATGTAGTATTCTAAGTTTAAGATTGAGTCTTTAAACTCCGCTCGAAGACGGTTTGATTACCCTTTTCCACTTTCAGGGGGGGTATATCTCATTATCTGGACTTCACTTTTCAGTCGACACGGGGGGAATATTGATATGTCAGTTTTTAAGTTTCGAAGTTTAACTTACATGATTGCAGTTTATGATGATTGATTATGGATTTAGGATTGCAGATGAATTTATGATTTTAGGATGATGGATGATTGAGGATTGTCTCGGGACATGTTGTTTTGTTCCCTGATTGGATGATGGATTTGATGATGTGAGCACATATCACTTACACATAGTCTTTGATTGGATTTGGAGTAGTACCAACAATTTACTTGGTTTACTACTCGGAGGTTTTTCGGCTGCAAGATTTTCATATATAGGTTTTGGATGTTGTTCGACACTTTTTTCTGTCAGCGGGGTTTGACAATTTTTTTATGTGTCGATATATGAGAGCTTCATAGTATCTGGACTTCTCAGGGATGGTATTTTGACCTAGCAGAGGACATACATTTCTTTTTCTCTTTTCTCTTGGCACATTGGATTGCCAGGGTTTTTTAGTGATCAGGGGATCAAATTTTGCTCAAAAATTCAAAGTGCTCGGAATCGCTTCAAACCGGATGAGAGCGTAGACCTCGTCGTTGCGAACCCAACGCAACTCGTTTCGTCTCAAACAGACGTCGGGAGCGAGAGATATCGCGATCTGTTCGGATCGTCAAACAGGCAAAAAAAAGGGACATTGACTGTACAGTCCGTACAGGCTGACGTGGCAGGGTCGTACGACCGTATGCTGATGTGGCATGTGCTGACGTGGCAGTTGTTGATTGGCAGATGTGGTCGAATTAGGCTGTGACACGTGGCATCGTTTTGGGTCAATGGTATGGTGCCACGTGGCCCAGTCATGCGCTGCCACGTGGCACCCCGGTATTGGCTGTTGGTTTGTTAATCAAAATTTTATGGAGTCCATGGGGGTCAAACCCCGAACCTCCCCACCGGTGTAAAGCTTTGGCAATAGCCACCCTACCAGCGCGCCATACATTGTTTCTTATTAACTATATGATTTGTAAATTATATAAGTTTGATTTACATGTATGTCGACGAAGGGTCGGGCCGGGGCTTAGCCCCGGCCCGTGGTTTTGTTATATTACATATGACCATGCTATAGTATTTGTGCGCGGGAGTTGTGTTACAACGGAATGGAGCCCCGATCGCATGGTTTATGTATATGACCATACCCTCCGTGAAATGGCGCACGCGGGATTTGTGTTATCAAATGGTTTAAGCCATGGTTCTATTGTGTTACACGTGATCACAACTAGGAGCGCGGGGGAAGTTGATACGGTTGGTACGGTTGCAAACGGTTAGCCCTTTTTCTTATTGCGTCGGTCGTATGGACCCTCATGTGCCCGAGTGCTAGGCGGTTAGGGGCTGGCGCACCCATAACCGTCCTACAATTGGCACGGTTGCGCCCGGTGCCAGGTTTTTGCGCTTGAATAAGTGTGTGTGGTAGGTTCATGAAACAAGGGTGCGTTTTGTAGATGCAGAGACAACAAGTTTGAAGGGGGGACTTCCAGGAGGCCTAACTTCTTCGTTTTTTGGCCAAACGAGGTACCGAAAAAGCCCAGCTAGGGGTTTTGGACGCTCTGAAGCCATTGGAGCAGTTTGTTGGTCATTTTGAGCGTTGTAAAGCACTTTTTTGAGCACTTTGAGCAATTAATAATAATGATCCATTGGAAGCTGGACCAGGAGATGTAGTCCAAGAGAGGGGTGAACTCCTTTATCAATTGTTGTGTTTATGTGCTTATGTTCATTGATTATGTTGCTGTTTATTTGTATTTTGAATGAGTACTCCTTTAATTAATGTGTTGCAAAGTTGATCCATTTGCTTTTAACACATAAAATTTACTTGCAAATATTTTCAAGATTTCAAGTCTTCTTCATTTTTAGATCATTCAGGATATGTGATGTGTTAGTGTAAAGGCATGTCCATATAGAGCCTTATAAAACATAAATCTAGATATATAAATTCTATCATAATTTCTTCTTTATTCACTATTCAACATAATAACAATGTTCAGCATAATTAAAAATGAACAACATAATAATGAACAACATGTTTAGCATAATAATAATGAACAATATAACAATAATGAACAACAACATAATAATGAGCATAATAATGATGATAATAAAACGTATCTACCTCAAACTGATGTTTTTTTTAAGCTCTGCCCAAACTGATTAACCTCTCAGCTAGCTAGGAACAACCTATCCATCTCCCTAGCCCCAGGATTCCTTATGGTTTCCTGGCCCCCAAGCCCAAAATTCCCAGCAACACGTGCCCCTGTGAGAGACCTCCTGTAAGCTGTAAGTAAAACTCAGAACTCGGAACAGATGCGCCCCCAAACAACTTCCTCTTCCTCCCCCCATTTCTCCCTTTCTCCTCAATTGAAAAATACTACTCCACCAAAAAGATCCCCCTTCCCGAGTCCTCTCCCCTGCCTTATCTCCCTTCTCCTCCCTTATCCAACCGCCTTATCCCCCTGTAGTGTACCTATTTGCTCTGATACCAATTTGTAGTGTACCCTTTCACTACCCAGGTTCACCCAACCTCTCAATCATCCATTCATTACATGGATTTAAAAACAAATGCATTTAACCAGAATTAAACACATAAAACTCAGAGTCAAATATATAATTCACTCCTGCAATTAAGCAAACCATGGCATTCAACAACAAATTCAATTACACAGCGGAAAACATGATACAAAACAGCACAGTCATGTCAAATGTGTTAAAACATAACTCAGATTACTTATCTTTTATCTGATGTAGCGTTCACCAACCAAGTGCAGGTCTTCCACGAACCTCCCAGCCTTAGACCACACTGTTCGTCAACTCAACAGTAGGTCACCCCCGAGCTGGGACCGAGCTCCACCCCAAGGCAAGGAATCTAACTCCGGCTGAGGTTACAGGGAAGACAATTACATACACATTCAACAGGAAGAAGCTCTCCCAGGAATCTCCACGCTCACTGCACACAGACCCTCATTCCCCACATGCCTGTTCCACCCCAGGAGAGTGCACTTTCTCTGTCACCTAGACAGTCCTTCGGCTGCCAGTCTCCCTTACCTTGGGTTACAGGAACAGACCGGACCGGAATTCTCTGGGCTCCAAGGCAGCTACAGGGATTCCTTCCAGGAGTTCTCTTCTCCCCCTGCGCACTTCCTC
>ML865958.1:42928-54935 GCA_009831015.1 Picea engelmannii | reverse complement strand
TGCATAATGGGGTTTAGGGACATAGCATTTATTTTATCTCAGATGCATGGGATTGGTAGACAATGGGGAAGATGAAGTAGAAGGGCCTGACAAGAAGGTAATCAAGTGAAGGGAGTGATTGAGGATGATGAGGAAAAAACAAACAAAGCTTGCATCAAATGTCAAAATTTCTCAGGAAAGCAACAGCTTAAGTCGCTGCCATTGAAACCCATAGTAGCTTCGACACCTTTTCAACAGTGGGGGTTGGACTTCATCAGAGAAATTCATCATCCCTCAAGTGGTCAACACAGATGGATCCTGACTGCAACAGATTATTTCACCAAGTGGATAGAAGCTGTCCCCACCAGGAGCGCATCACACAAAGTAATTATCAGCTTCCTGGAGGATATCATAGCCCGATTTGGCTGCCCCAGCAGAATCATTACCGATAATGCTGCTTCTTTCAAATCTGAACCTCTAATTAAGTTCTGTGAGCAGTTCCAGATCTTGCTAATTCACTCCACCCCCTACTATCCCCAGGGAAACGGTTTAGCGGAATCCTCTAACAAAAGCCTGATAAAGATCATCAAAAGAGTGTTAGAGGATAACAAAAGAGTCTGGGATTCAAAGTTGAAATTTGCTCTGTGGGACGATCGTGTCACGATGAAGAAGTCTCTGGGCACTTCGCCGTTTCAACTAGTCTACAGAGCAGAGGCAGTTTTCTCTACTCAGCTCGCCTTACCTGTGGCGAAGTTCTTTCAAGACTACGAGGGAGAACCATATCATATGATCAGAAGAATTCATCAGATGGTGGAAGTGCAGCAGATCAGAAAACAAGTGAGGGACGCAGCTTACAGTCATCAGCAGAAGATCAAGCAGGCTTTCGACAGAAAGGTCAAGAAAAAGGAGTTCGAGATCGGGGACTTGGTATTTAAGTGGGATGCACCCAGACAGGATAAAGGCAAGCACAACAAGTTCGACGCCCTCTGGATCGGCCCCTTTAAAATCTCTGAGATTTTCTCCAACAACACATATGGGTTACAGGATATGGAGGGTGAAGAGGTTTTCAACAGCCCAGTGAATGGGCATTTTATGAAAAAATGTTTTATTTGAGCCTTAGACGGCTCCTCTGTTTGTAAATATTATCTTTTAGTTCTTGTTTATTTATTTTTTTTGTATATTTTCAGCCTAATAAGTGACTCCATAGCCCAATAGCAAGGCACTGAAGCTGTGGAAGGAGTTCTTAGAGCATCCCAGGGACGACTCTATCCCCCATGGAGCCTAATGTTAGCAATATTTCTTGTCTCGGGACAAGAAATAGAAACAAGATGGCGAAATTCCTGAATCCCCAAGAGTTAATAGGGACCGTCCATCTGGAAAGGATGCATGGCAAGAGATCAGCGTTATCGGGGAGGGTCCCGACAGGGAAGCGTCCATCGGAGGTCAAGCTCATCAAAAAATCGGGGTTCTTGGAGGCGAGCGAACCGTTGCATCAAACACTGCGATATCGCGATACGCGATATCCCGACACCAAGAGTGTGGGGCCACGGAAGTCGATGGAGGATAGGTGGCAGGATTTCGCGATGGGGAAGGGACCGTTGACAGGTCAACGACCATGAGCCATTAGGGATCGGATATTTGCGAGTCTGGAGGACTTGTGAATCGTGACATCGCAAGTGTCGAAACTATGATAGGAGGGTAAGGCCACGGTTGCGGAGGCATGGTCATATGGGATAGGAGTTAAGCTCAGGAGGGCTTGCGCATGAAAGGTGCTCATCACAAATCGAGGATTGGAGAGGTAAGGAGTTCTCGACAACAGGAATCGCGAAACCCTGAACCCCAATACAGAGACGGGGATAACCACGGTTAGGTGCTGAAGGCTGTAAAGGGATTGGGAAGATCCTATGGATCGGGTTGTTGCAACAGTGATTCCCGAGGGAATCCAAGGAGCCGCTTCGGCTCAACAGAGGGGATTTAAAACGATCCTAAAAGCAGGAAGGCACGGTGATGTCCCAGGTGCCAATTCGATGCGGGCTAAATCCGAGTACCTGCTAGAGATTAATGAAGAAAAGAGAGGATGGCTCAAAACTCACATCACTCATTTATTGCAGAGTATGGATATCCCGGCCGAAAGTCTACCCGGAAAGGTCCCCTGTACCGGTTCTCTTCAGGAAGGTCACGCCGAGTCTTCAACTCGCCAGAAGAACCTGCACACGCCAATTTAACATTCAAAGGGCTCAGCTACCACCCTGGCATGAGCCATGCTGAATTAAAGAGGTGTATTACAGGGAAACAAAGGACAGATTTGATTGAGGAGACGTCACCCTTTGAAATTTTTGAGATGCCTCCACTGGACGACAAGAGGGGAGGAGTATATGTAGGCATTTTTTCCATTTTGTAATGATCGATGGTAGAGCAAAGCTCCCTACTGTAAAGTTTAACAGACATTCTAGTTTGTTGGATATGCATCTGTATATGAGATATCTTGTTTTATGACAGACAGTTTTTCTCACTCCATCTAATTTTCGTCTCATGCTAAGAGAGTTCGTGATAGACTGAGTCGCTCGAATTATTGCAGTTCTGTTGTGATAAATGATTTATCGTTGCATTATTGTATTCTCTGGTTTTTTGTATTTAAGTGCAAGAAGACCTTGCGTTTGGATGCCTTCCTCTACAGTCTGTTAGGAACCTGTCGTTTATAACAGACCTTCGCACTCTTCCCATATAAGTCCTCCGCATGTTCACCCTTTACTACAACTCACTGTCTGAAGTTTATAAAGACCTCACTCACCTATGCATGCCTGGCCTAGTTTGGAGTTGGAATGATATTGTTTTGAGTTGGCTACCATTCGGTCACCCCATTTATAAACAAACCGTGACATAAAACTGATGGGCGTCGGGCTCTGCTCCTGCAAGCAATCCAGGAGTGACTTCCGTCGCCACCAATAGGGACACAACAACAAGGGCGCACACATTTAATAATGATATACTATAGTTGATTGACAAGATGAGTTGCAACATCGATTACAATTTCAAGCCATTAATTTTGATAACATTTGTACAATTTTTTAATTAAAATAATGTAAAAAACAATTGGTTAATTACAAATTAAACTTTTATATTGAAAGCGATACTGAAAACATGATTGAACTTTGTTGAGTAGAAATTAACGTATAACATATAAAAGTAACAAGGTTATTGTTGATTCCTGCCTTTGCTTTTAAGTTTAGTCAACCATACAATCAAAATACATAGACACATCAGAAAAACTGAATGACGTGTAAATTGGCTCTCCCAATCACTTGTTAGGTCTTTTGAACGCTATCATTAAAAATGTGTTCTCAACAACAGTCTAAGAGCAGACTGTGATGATGATTATAATGTATTGTAACTTTGATGATTCATCATATCATATCTTCATACACAGATAAGCCAGATCCATTCCACAGCGCCACAATGTACTGATTCATCCTATCATATGTACTCTAATTTAAGTTTCTAGAAACTTGTAGAAGCTTTTTAGCCTATATTACGTTGTATACAGTGCCAAATCCTCCCTCTCCCAGTGTTAGCGATTATTTTTGTCTTAGGCGCAAAAGCACCCAGGTCTGTGGAATGAACAGGAAACACCCAAGCGCAGTAGCGGAAGGATCTCCTTTCCAGTTGCAAGTCAAGCGAGCGGGCCAGGTTTTGCTGTCGATAGCCTAGATCCATTCACGAAGCAGATCAACGGTCATCGGGATCTCGAGGCTACCAAGTTACCCGAAATATAGTACCAAGGAAAGCTCCTATATTTCAAGGCTGAATCTGGGTCGTCCGATCTAGTGGCGCGTAGCGCAGGATCCAGCCACACCGGCATATCGGCATTCGGGAGTTCGTGGGGTGAAGGTTTTATGTCTTTGAAAATTGCGAAACCCCAAATCCCGACAGCGCCGAAAATGCCAAAGCTGGGGCCCACGACATCACGAAGCAATTTCAGCCATCCATCTAAAGGGAACACCTGGTAGCAAATTGGGCCATCTCGGCGTTTCGCCCATCGTGACTCCAAGGCACAAAAGGAAACTTCGTTATGTTTCGATGCGTGAAATCTCGGGAGAGTCCCAGGCCCGGGCCCACAGTAGCATCGGGCAAATTCGAGACCGTCAGATCTCAGAGGGACACGTGGTGCCAGATTAAGCCGTCTCGGCATATCGCTCATCGCGATTTCAATCAGCAAAGATTAGCCTTTTCATATTCGCGAACACCGAAAGCACATGGTCACTTGGGAAGAGGAAGGAGCCACATAAATAAGGCCAAAGCCGTAGAGTTCAGTTGCAGAGGGGATCATCATGATCTTCAGGCGCCATCGGACCTGATCTTAATATTGTTTCTAGTATTGAAGTAAATGAAAGCAAGAGCGGGTGGTTGAAACCTCCTTTCATTCATTAAGTAAGGGGAATGGAGGGTCTGGTGAGCCGTCTGCTCGTAGAGGTCCTGTGTACCGGTTTTCTCAGCAAAGCCGTGCCGCAGTCCTTAACTCGACAGAGAAGTCTGCGCACATTAGTCGAGCACTTAATGGCTCAGCTACCCTCCTTACAGGAGCCATGCATAGTTAAGGTGGCATTTAAAGAAAGATATCGGTACGAGTTTGACTAAAGGGACACCGAGCCTTGGGTGACTGGGCACGCCTCTGAGAGGTGAATTTTCCTGAGTATATAGACTCAGTCTTGGTATTTTTGTAAGTATCGATGGTAGAGCAAAGCTCCCGACTGTAAAGTTTTAACAACCATTCTAAAATCTTGGTTGTGCATTTGTATTTGATATTTCTTGTTTTATGACAAACAATTTTCCTAATCCGTCTATGTTTTCATCTTATATCGGAGAGTTCATGATCGACTGATTCGCCTGAATTGTTGCAGTTATGTTTTGATAAAGGATTTATCGTTACATTATTGTATTCTCTGGTTTTATGCATTTGGATGTAAGAGGATCTTTCCTTTGGATGCCTTCTCTCACAATCTGTTAGAAACCTGACATTTATAACAGACCCTCACACTCTCCTTATACATGTCTTCCCCCTACTCACCCTTATTATAGCTCATTGTTTGGAGTTTATCTAAGACCTCACTTGCCCATGCACGCCTGGCCTAGTTTTAGAGCTGAAACGATATTGTTCTGAGTTTTACTTCCATTTGATCATCTCTTTATAAACAAAACGTGACATTAAACTGATGGGCGTCGGGCTCTGCTCCTGCTGCAATCTAGGAGTGACTTTTGACGCTAACATTTTTGGCGCCGTTGCCGAGGACGAAGTTGAAGATTTTCCCTAGGCAGAACGACATTGAGCCTCTGATTCTAAATGTGCATCAGACACCTAGCGACTCCACTGTGGCGACTCCATTGTTTCCACATCACTGTTTCAGCTGTGACTACTGTTAGCACACCTGAAAGCTGACCCTAAGGAGTTTTCTCGAGAAGGTTTCAGCAGCTTCTTTCTCAACCTGAGAAGCTTCTTGGGGTAATGACAATGTTAAGATCTGGCCTTTGATGGTGAACAAGTACCAGACACACTTGAAGCTGCGCATCTTTCATCTGGCGAATCCATGATTTGAGGATCGATTGGCGACTCCACTGGTTCGTATGGAGAAAATCATTGCTCGCAGGTTTGCTTCTTTTAATTTTTCTACTATTTTTGGTTTTCCTAATGTTGTCCCCTCTCTGAATGAATGGGGAGATTATTTTCCCATATTTGGAAAATGTGAAGAGGACAACCCTGCTCAGCACCTCAGTGAGTTTCATGAACTTAGGCGTTAGTGGGAGATACATCATGAAGATGTATTACTGAAGATGTTCATGTTCTGGTTAGCAGGGGATGCGCGTAGATGGTATCATTCTTTACCCCCCGCTAGCATTTCTTCACTCACTGAGTTCCATGCAACTTTCATCGCTTACTGTCAGAAGTTGTATCCCTCTGGGTTGATTTTTCATAACTGTTGTGAGGGATACTACAACAAATGTATACAAGATAGAGTCGTCTTTTATGAAGTCTATGAGGATGATCCTGATGATCTGGATCAGAAATCAGTCATTTCTCCTCCCCATTTGTCTACTTCGGGCGAAGTTATGGAAATGATAAAATCTATCAATGCCAGACTTGACAGGTGGGAAGTTGAGTGATGTGCAGAGGACTTTCCACCCTTTGAAGAAGAGGATTTTGGTATCTCTACAATGGATGATTATGAAGATCCCAGGAAGGAAACAGATGCTTCGGGCGGAGTTATGGAACTGATAAAATCTATCAATGCCAGATTTGACAGGTGGGAAGTTAAACAATATGCTGAGGATTTCCCATCCTTTGAAGAAGATGCCCTTAGCAGCTCTACTGAGGGCGATTACGGAAAAAGATTTCCCACGGGTCCTGTTTATGGTCATTATGAATCTGACCCATGGGAGAGCCAAGAAAAAGAAATCCTCCTAGATATGATCATGTCTGATGAAGGCTGTGATGATGAGGGCTATAAGGATAGAAGACTGGGGGAAGAAGTTTCTCTGAGTGAACTAATGGAGCGGGCGATATCTCTCATTTCCCAACATGCAAGGTGGAAATCCGAGGACAATGGGGAGGATTTTCCAGTCTCTAAGGCAGATGTTCTAGATGGCTCTCTCAAGGAGAATATTGAAGATCTCGTAAGCACATTAACATCTGCCCCCGATGAGCTTGCTGTCTCAAAACAAAACGATGAACTGGTAGTTGTGGAAGAGGATTGTTCTCTTTTCCTTCACAAGATATCCCATGATGTGTTTACATTCGGGGTCGAAACGGAGGAGCGGGGGATAGTTCCACTTCTACAAGTTGGAGAAGCTTTGTTCTCCCCCGACTTTGATGATTATCTGGAAGAGGAGAAGTAGAACCCCACATCACCTTTTGTTGATCAGAGCAGCCAACCCACTTATGACAATTACGGATCAGAGTCTGAGCTCGATATGCTGGATTTCCAAGAGAAGGTCGCAAACCCTTTCCCTCTACTTAATAGGGAAAATTATCACAAGGAAATCAGCCATCTCAGTCTTTCAGGAGACACTGAGCAGTACGAGGAAGTGAAGAATTTACCCGGGGGGCCTGTTTATGATGAATAGGAATCTGACCCGGGGGGGACCCAAGAAGAGGAAAAAGAACCAGAGGAGCAGTCTGCCCTTTGTTCAGAGCCAGTCAGTGAGCAGCCACCACCTGAGATCAGCAAGCCTACTTCAATTGTTCACTCACCTGTTCTTATCAAAGATATTTAGTCACATGTGAGCAACTGTGTAGCAGAGGAGGCTTCCTGTTGCCAATTCTCCGAAATTCGCCACTCATTCTATGACCCTGTTAGCAAGTACATGGAGTGGCATTTCCCCTATGCCTTGGAGCCGCCCTATTTCATCTCAACTCCAGCCTGTAAGGAGGAGTTGAAGAGTGTAACCACTCTGCTGTCATGGTTACACCATCCACTGATGATCATCGACAGAAGGAAGGAGCTTCTATCCAGGAAGCTGCTTGAATGGCTATGGTGGAAGTTTTCTTTCACCTAGCCCATGTAAAGTGTTTTATTAGCTTAGGACTGTACATAAATAAGCTCCTATAAGCATGAACGTTTAGTTCATTTTGTTTTTATTTTCCGGCCTGTATTTTCAGCAGCGGGATGTTTTGAGCCTGACTCCATAGCCCAACAGCAAGGCACTGAAGCTGTGGAATGAGTTCTTAGAGCATCACAGGGATGACTCTATCCCCCATGGAGCCTAATGTTAGCGATTATTTTTGTCTTAGGTGCAAAATCACCCAGGTCTGCAGAATGAACGGGAAACACCCAAGCGCAGCAGCGGAAGGATCTCCTTTCCAGTTGCGAGTCAAGCGAGCAGGCCAGGTTTTGCTGTCGACAACCTAGATCCATTCACGAATCAGATCAACGGTCATTAGGATCTCGGGGCTACCAAGTTATCCGACATATAGTACCAAGGAAAGCTCCTATATTTCAAGGCTGAATCTGGGTCGTCCAATCTAGTGGTGCGTGGCGCAGGATCCAGCCACACCGGCATATTGGCATTCGGGAGTTCGTGGGGTGAAGTTTTTATGTCTTTGAAAATAATGAAACCACAGTGCCGAAAACACCGAAGATGGGGCCCGCGACATCACGAAGCAATTTCAGTTGTCCATCTAAAGGGAACACCTGGCAGCAAATTGGGCCATCTCGGCGTTTCACCCATCGCGACTCCAAGGCACAAAAGGCAACTCCGTTATGTTCCGATGCACGAAATGTCGGGAGAGTCCCGGGCCCAGGCCCACAGCAGCATCGGGCGAATTCGAGACCGTCAGATCTCAGAGGGACACGTGGTACCAGATTAAGCCGTCTCGGCATATCGCTCATCGCGATTTCAATCAGCAAAGATTATCCTTTTCATATTCGCGAACGCTGAAAGCACATGGTCGCAGCCCATGGTCACTTGGGAAGAGGAAGGAGCCGCATAAAGAAGGCCAAAGGCGTCAAGTTCAGTTGCAGAGGGGATCATCGCGATCTTTGGGCGCCATCGAACCTGATCTTAATACTGTTTCTATTATTGAAGTAAATGAAAGCAAGAGCGGGTGGTTGAAACCTCCTTTCGTTCATTAAGTAAGGGGAATGGAGGGTCTGGCGAGCCGTCTGCTCGCAGAGGTCCTGTGTACCGGTTTTCTCAGAGAAGTCGTGCTGCAGTCCTTAACTCGACAGAGAAGTCTGTGCACGTTAGTTGAGCACTTAATGGCTCAGCTACCCTCCTTACAGGAGCCATGCATAGTTAAGGTGGCATTTAAAGAAAGATATCGATACGAGTTTGACTGAAGGGACATCGAGCCTTGGGTGACTGGGCATGCCTCTGAGAGGTGAATTTTCCTGAGTATATAGACTCAGTCTTGGTATTTTTGTAAGTATCGATGGTAGAGAAAAGCTCCCGACTGTAAAGTTTTAACAACCATTCTAAAATCCTGGTTGTGCATCTGTATTTGAGATTTCTTGTTTTATGACAAACAGTTTTCCTAATCCGTCTATGTTTTCATCTTATATCGGAGAGTTCATGATCGACTGATTTGCATGAATTGTTGCAGTTATGTTTTGATAAAGGATTTATCATTACATTATTGTATTCTCTGGTTTTCTGCATTTGGATGTAAGAGGATCTTGCCTTTGGATGCCTTCTCTCACAGTCTATTAGAAACCGGATGTTTATAACAGACCCACACACTCTCCTTATACATGTCTTCCCCCTACTCACCCTTATTATAGCTCACTGTTTGGAGTTTATCTAAGACCTCACTTGCCCATGCACGCCTGGCCTAGTTTCAGAGATGAAACGATATTGTTTTGAGTTTTACTTCCATTTGATCATGTCTTTATAAACAAAACGTGACATTAAACTGATGGGCGTTGGGCTCTGCTCCTGCTACAATCCAGGAGTGACTTCCGATGCTAACACCCAGCTTGTTATCATCATGAAATTTTTTTGTAGCCGTTACCAATGTTTCCATCTTAAACGTCACTATTTGCCAATCCTCAATGACTAGTGTGTCTTCCTCGTCTTGCTGATGAACTATACAATCAAAATACACAACAGTCTAAGAAAGCAGACTTGGATGTTGATTGTAATGTATTGTAGCTGTGATGATTCATCGAATCATATCTCCATACACAGATAAGCCATATACATTCCATACTAATAATTGAAACTATAAGTCATTGTTTGTGACAGACATGTTGTGCAGTTTTCAACAGATATATCTATTTGGAAAGGAGGAGTCTTTCTTTCTTCTGGAGACATATAATTTAGACTCAGTTGTTCCGAAAGCATATAATTCAGATCTAGATGCTGCTTCATTTGACAATTTTCTCAATAGGTCCATAAGAACCGCGTTAAAAGTAGGGTTGGAGATATTGTTTAAATCGAAATAATTTATATCCAGTTGTCCGAAAAATCTAGAGTTGTCATAATGCAAGTAGCACAAATCCAACGAAATTCTAGCGCCAACGAAATTCCCACAACTTTGACTTACTTGAATGGTACTCGTCGCGCTTAGTCAATAGATCTTGCATTGTTCGCCTGTTGTGTTTCCCCATCATTGGAGGAAGCCATATACTCTATCCGGGCTTTAGCCACACACAGAAGTGTTAAACCTAGTTTTGGACGTGTCTCAAACAAGGCTATTAAATAGTGTATATTGTGATAGTTGAAATGTACTGCCTTGTGTAAAGTTAACAGTGTTACGAAAAATCTCTACGTTGCAAATGTGTGTAGGGAGCGTAATGATGAAGACAACGACAGTTATGTAGAGCTTGATATTTATCACACCGCATGACATTCCCGGGACAGTTCCTGGATTAAATCCATTTCAAGGCATTATGACGTTGAGAGGTGGATGAATCTAGGACCATGTTTGTTTTTAATCCTCGTACAATTCCGGGAGGCAATCGACTTCAAGGCATTATGACATTTAGAGGTGGATGAATCTAGGGAGTAGGGAATTGAAGAGGCAGATGAATCCAGTGAGCATTATGCAAAATGAGGAATTTATGTGGGTGAATCCAGGGAGCATTATGCAAAATGGAGAATTCAACTATGCCACGATCGAGGGCATCAACTTCGAAGCATTGTGGCACTTGAATTAAGAGACGGAAACTGTAGTGTCCCCAAGGTTGAGCCCCGTTACAGATCATGTTATATGCAAAGAATTGTAAATGTGTTCTATAGGCTGGTGAGCCAAGTTTTGCATAAGCTGTAGGCTTATGTGTTTTGATAGGCCAGGGAGCCTAAGTGTTGAAGGCCAGGAGCCTGTTGATGTACTTGTATGTATGCAGATCAATTAATAAAATATAAACACCGCCAGTGCAGACCGACCATGATGAATGAGTGATGGGGGACTGAGCGTCCACAAAGTGGGCAAGGAATCAGGGGCTGGAAGGTGGGAATGGGGCTGAGTGTTGAGACTAGGGGGCTTAGGCCTGGAATAATATTTTAATATTATTTCCAAAAAGATCCATGTTCATATTATTTTATCCTAAGTCCTTTGGAAGGACACGTGATTTCCCAAGTGGTGGGAGGAAAGCGTATGGATGGAACGCATGCAGTTTCCAGGGTGACAAGTGTCAACCCTGGTGCATGCAAATAAAACCAATGCAGTAAGCCGTGCGGGGGTCTGATCCATTCGATCCGACTGTCCTGGGGAGTGCCGTGGAAGCCATCTGCCAAAATACCCTGGTTTAACTCTGAAATCCGTAAATCCTGTGGTTGTCTGAAGAAACCGTGTACACCCTGTCCAAAGCTGGGGATTCTGTGCGTGTCTCCGGGAAAACCCGTGTGCACATTCCCTGAATGAGAAGCCTGTGCTGAATTGAGTGGAAGTATCTTTGTTATTCGGGGAAGCTGAGCTAGCCTGTGTGTGAAGTCCCTGTTCCAAAATCATCCCGTGAGATTATCCTGTGACCACTGAACCGTTTTGGGAAGCAATTGTCTGTGTTTCCCATGGATTGTTGTGACCACGCAGTACTAGACTGCGTGAGGCTTGTTGGCCTGTGAGCGACTCCTCCAGGTGAGAGAGTGCGCAGAGGGAGAAGAGAACTCCTGGAAGGAACCTTGTAGCTGCCATAGAGCCCAGAGAATTCTGGTCCAGTCTGTTCCTGTAACCCAAGGTAAGGGAGACTGGCAGCCGAAGGACTGTCTAGGTGACAGAGAAGGTGCACTCTCCTGGGGTGGAACAGGCATGTGGGGAATGAGGATCTGTGGGCAGTGAGCATGGGAGATTCCTGGGAGAGCTTTCTTCCTGGTGATGTGTATGTGCTATATTCCCTGTAACCTCAGCCTAGCCTAGGATTCCTTGCCTTGGGGTGGAGCTCGGTCCCAGCTCCAGGGTGACCCACTGTTGAGCTGAAGAACAATGTGGTCTAAGGCTGGGAGGTTCGTGGAAGGCCTGCACTTGGTTGGTGATTTCTACAGCTGTTAACAGATAAGTATTTGAATTATGCTTGATCATGTGGTGTATGACCGTGCT